>CM055070.1:43459278-43594278 GCA_029204045.2 Tillandsia leiboldiana
TTTAAATTGTAAGGTAATTTATTTTCTTGACCTTGCAAGACTTTTTTTGACGAAAGCTACGCACATGGCCGCTCTCTACTCCGTTCTGATTTATAAGCGTTAGCTTCACTCTTGTCAATCCTCCCATCTTTCTCCTTCCCGTCTATCCCTCTTGAGCTTGTATTATTTTTATCAATCAAGTACAATCTATGTATTTTAATTTAAATTCTGTAATTCTCAGCATTCGGCCTTAATAGAAGAATCATATTTCATGTGAAGTGGTTATCATTATATTTATATATCATTTTCTGCTGTGTGGTTGGTTTCATATATATTTGATGGCTGAATATTAATCTCACAGTGTACATGTTGTCATCTGTTGTTTACTGGTTTAATAGTTTTTTTGTGACTTTGGTTTCTCAGTTGCACACATATGTGTATAATACCTCTCCCTATAGAAGGAAGGGAATTAAGAAGACCAAATGGGGTCTAATTATCTCTTAATTGTAAGAAAGATAATTAAAGCATCATATATAGATATGCAGCTAGCACTCATTAATCTTAAGAGATTCTAATTCTGAAAATTAATTCTAATTAATTTGTACAATCCCTCTAGCTAGTGAAAAATTTGAAATGATTCATATATATATATATATATATATATATATATATATATATATATATATATATATAAACTATCATTTTTTAGTAACTAAATGGGTCACATGTATATTCTCAGGTAATTAAATATATAAATCTTTATATTGCTATGCTATATATTATTCTCCATATGAACTCTTACATGTGAAGTTATGGTAAATCCTATAGAACAACAGGAGAGCAGCTGCAGTACTGGAGCTCAGCATATATACAGGAAGTGATCCTGTCGTAACAACTAGTGAGAACTTATTCAAGTTTTAATCAAAAATGAATAAATAAATAAATAACTTTTTCAAGTTGTTGTGGCCCCCCAAGTGTGTTATTCTCTCGCCCAGTATAGTAATCCCATAGCAGAAGTTTTTCATTGTTTTTTTTTTTTTTTTTTTTTTTAATAAATGTATTACTACAATAAGATTATGTTATATTTTAGAACATTTTTATATAAGTGTTTAATTTATATTCAAAATTAGATTATAAAAATATATTTTTTAGATATTTTGCAGTATTGTGTCGCTATATATTCTAACGATTATACATATAATGACATTTATAATAAGTGTCGATATTTTTGTCAGTAATATTTTTTATAAATTTTAGAAAAATTTAAAAATGGCGATGTAATATAATTTTATTGTAGTAAATATAGTCATATATATATATATATATATATATATATATATATATATATATATATATATATATATATATATATATATATATATATATATATATATATATATATATATATATATATATATATATAAACAGTTAAAAGAAAAATTATTTTTTAAGTGTTCTAAATTTATGATCATTATTTATCAGTTGTTAATAGAAGCCTTTGAGATTTCCTTATTCGGCTTAAGATTCAAATATGGGTTTAGAATTTTTTAAAAATTCAGATTGAGATATTTATCAATCATAAACTATATGTAGAGTATTTAACCCATTGTTAATTCTTATAGATATCTCAATTAGTTTTATTGGTTGTTAATTTGATCCTCTAGGTTTTTGGCTAGTATACTATTGATTGTAAATAATTTTCGTTGTCATTCGTTTGTTTTCGAGCGACGATCGACATCGTTAAATATGATTTAGACTATTTAAACTATCAAAAAATTAATTAAATTTTATATTTTTTTAATATTTTTTTTATCCATCAAATAGAATTAATTAAATGAATGACTAAATATAAATATTTTTCAAAAAGTAATGATAAGAATCTTATAATCAAGATAAAGAATATAGATCTTGTTTTAAATAGTTTATAAATTTTTATAATCAAAATTTAATTAATTTAGAATTTGGTGGGAAATTCGGTATTTGCCCCGATACCAAATTTATGAATCCACAATTCGATTTCGTACCGCAATCCGCTCTGGTACTATTGAAATTTCGCAGTGAAAACGTCAAATCAAGTTTTTATCATAAACTCGTCACTTCAATAGATTGACTCCTCTTCTGCAATAGAGTAGTTTCAACCCAAGCCATCATCCTGAAACTCTCTCATACTTTTTTTGTTTGAACGCATCAGTACGTGCATCCAAAATTATGGATACATTAGCCATGCTATATGGATGTGGCTAAATCCTAGTCCCGACCATCTTTATGGGTATTACCACCATCATGAGTGTAATCACCATCGTCAAATAATAGCATCTTTGCTATATTTATAGTATAACATAAAAAACTATCCAAATCCTAATCTAAATATATTTTTATTTTAACTAATATTTAAATTTTAGCAAACCTATCTCTTTAAAATTTAAATATTAATCTTAATCCAATTAGAATTCAACTACAAATTTAATCAAATCTAAACAGAATTTTTTGCGCCGGTAAGCTAGCAAAAAATTCATATTTACTATTAAAATTATAAATTTTATAATATTTTCATTATTAGGTTAATAATATTGAAAAAATTTAAAATTTAATTTATAAATATAATTTATATTATATTTAACGATATCGATTGATTTGAAAGCTCTTAAACAAATAAATGACAACATAAGCCTACTATATACTAGCATTCCAACTCAACTAATACACACACACACACTCACTCTCTCTCTCTCTCTCTCTCTCTCTCTCTCTCTCTCTATATATATATATATATATATATATATATATATATATATATATATATATATATATATATATATATATATATATATATATATATATATATATATATATATATATATATATATATATATATATATATATATATTTAATCCGTCTACTATGTATTTAATTAACAGCACAAACTTCTTATTTTTTTGTATTTTTTATATGTTACTTTTGATTCATTCATGTATTCCTTCATAAATCATCCAACTTTTTATCTCATTTATATATATATAAATCCCACATACAGCTCCTTCATGAAACTTTTCAAAAATAGTATAATAGAAAATTTCAGTTCTACTATGTAAAAGTACTGACTCAACCCCTCGCCTAGAATGCAATAAACCTGACCCAATTTGAACCAGATAAAAATGGTAGGAAACAAAACTTCATTAAAATTGTCAAAAAAAACTGAAAAAAAGAAAAGGAAAAAGGAAGAAGATGATTCGGGTACCAAAATGACGCGATTTGAACTCAAAAATAACATTAAATCACGTAGTAATTTGAGACAGCATCTTTCATGAAAAGTTATTTCTAGACTGATCACACAATAATTGTGACCCAATTTGAATTCATACAAGATAAAAATGGTAGGAAACAGAACTTCATTAAAATTGCCAAAAAAAAAAAGGGGAAGAAGATGATTCGGGTACCAAAATGACGCGATTTGAACTCGATAATAACGTCACGTAGTAATTTGAGACAGAGCATCTTTCTCGAAAAGTTATTTCTGGAGTGATGACACACATTTAATTTGTCTAGCTGAGCGAAAAGTTATAATCATTTTTTATCGAATCCTACGCCAGACCGCGTCAAACTGGCCTCAATTAATTTTATTATCCAACTTTTTCTGTATATCTAATACCAAATCATCTGCATTTTATATATAGGTTAAGAAACTATCTATTTGAAGTTCAAGTTTTGGTAACCAATAAATTAAGCCTCAGCTAGCTTAGCTAGCTTTTGTTAATTAATCTCTCTTTGTCGCAGTACTAAATTACTATGGCAAAGAGCTCTACATGTTGCAAGTACTCTGTGATACTAATTAAGATCACTGTTTTGGTACATAATTAATACTTCAATAGTGTTGCTACATGCGCATGTTTGTGATGTTAATATGTTGACTGAGAGTGTTTGTACCTGCATATGTTTGTGATGTTAATAGCTTGACTGAGATTATTTGTACTTGCTACATTTTGCATAGAGTGGTATTATGGTTGGTTATGTTGACTGGTCCAAGGGTACAACAATTTATATGTCTCTAATAATCAAATGTTTAAGTACCCAATTAAGTTCCAATTACATAGAAAATGAGAGATCGATCCTCTTACCTATAGATCATTTCAATAAACATAATCATATTGTTAGCGGATAAATTAATTGAATTGATTCAATAAGTCTGAAATCCACCACTGAAAATAACAAACGGTGATCGATGTCGCTCTCCTTTAGAAATATATCTCTTGACTTAGTTTTTTTGATAGATTTTTTTTTTTTTTTTTTTACTTTTAGTTTTTGTTTATTTTTGTTGACACTTACTTTTTACACTGAGATATAGGATGGATTTAGAGAGGATTCACAGGTAGGGATCGCGGAAGGAAGGGCTTCGGCGAAAGGGTTCGGCTTTGGCGAGATGGAGTATGTCAAAGACTCGAGAATGTGGCAAGACATATTGGATTATGTAAAATCATATTTCTAGTCGATATCACTGCACTTAACTCCGCGACGAGTTGAATATATTGGATTTGATCCTACTTTGATTCTAATTTTGTTCCTAAATATTAGAGATGATTTAGAAATATTTTAAAGTGAATCGTAGACTCGGATGGACGATGAAAATCGTTTTCTATTATAATTAGGTTTTTACGGTTATATTAATTCTTATGATTCATTTTTTATTTTTTAGAACTTAATTAAGAGAAAAAACGTGGAGAGCCTCCGTGAGAGAGTTTCTTGTAATCCAATTTTACTCCTTATACTTTTGTGCCGTGAATTAATCGAAGAACGCATTGAGGCGGTCTTACTCGTGAACGTAGGTCGACACATTATTGGCCGACACTATAACAAAATTAGGTTATAGGGATACATGCTTGTGACAGTTTTGTATAAGTGTCCTATCTATATTCCATCTATATCCAAAATTAGGTTATAGGGATATATTTTTGGGACACATTACAAAAATGTGTTGCTATACACCCTAGCGACGGCACATATAGCAACACTTACAATAAGTGTCGGTATTTTTGTCAGCACATTTTTTTTAGATTTTAGAAATACTTAAAAGTGTCGCTATAGCCTAATTTTGTTGTAGTGCGAACCACGTAAATCTTGTATCCTTATGTTTTCTTATTCATTTTATTTGTTTAGTTATTCTCGTACTTGTTTTCTACGATCGTTCTCGTTTACTTCCATCTATGAAAGATTTTGTTTCCGCTGCGCTCATATGTTGTATGAGTTGAGATGTGCTTGGTAACCCCACGGCTGATCCCCCTTCAGACATAAGAGAGCAAATCATAGGCATGTTTGAAGTTCAAACTTCAAACAGACAATGATAAAGAATTCAAAAACACGCGTGATTTCAGAAAGCAGTTTTGAAAATGAATTCATAGCTATAATTATATCAAATTTAAACCTAAGGGCTATAAAAGAACGAAACAATCACAAGAGAATGAACTCCGAACCGAACGAAACAAACAAATTTCTATCGTTTATCTTCCTTGTACTAGGAATAGTCATAATGTAACTTAGGAGTAGCTTTAACATAGAAGCCCTTACCCTTGAATAGCTACCTCATCCAGCACCGATCGCCCAACGACCACTCTCACCATCACCAAGTCACCTTGCTTCTCGTCGGAAAACATTTTGCATGTTGTACATCTCCGTCGCGTGTAGCTTTTCATCCTATAAACAGTTTCCATCACTCAATCTCGGCTTGAATAAGTGGCTGAGATCTGAGAGGCCAATTGCCTAGTGATATGATCCTAACCTGATGTCTTAGATGGACATTTTGATGCTGAGAGTCTGTTCAACACTCCAGCCGAAGCCAAGACTACAGATCGAATCCGACCATATCTTTTCCTCTCCGGTCTGTGACTGAGTCCAAGTCAGATTTGGACAAAAACAGCGAACTAATCGGATCGAGTGCGGTGTGTGTGTGTGTGTTGTGTGTGTGTTGTGTGTGTTGTATTTTTTCGGCCAACAATTTTAATTCAAGTTATTTCACTTGACTACATTGAAAATTTTGTACAAAACTAGTGACTTCATTAAGTGTTGGTAATCAAGTAATTCATGCATGATTGATAAGATTTAAGTACAGGATTGAATGAAGAGCATCCAACCCTTCCCATAGTACTTTTATTAAAGGCACACTAATTTTTTTTTTTTTTTTTTTAGGTTCTTTTTATATAGTTTATACAAGTTTGATGATCTTTTTTGATTCAAAGGCATATAGTGGGCGCATCAATTAACTGAACTGAACATTCAACTCGTCAATGTGGTATAACCAATTGAACCCCTCGACCCATTCGGTCTAGTCGAGTTTGTAAAACATTGCGACCGCAGAGGAGCAGTAGGTCAGTGGAAACCCTAAAAAGGAGCATTTGTAGAAAAGCAAGAAAGAAAAAAAAAAATGAAGCATATTTTCATCTGAAAAATTAAATAGCATCTTAAAATGTAATATATATATATATATATATATATATATATATATATATATATATATATATATATATATATATATATAATATATATATATATATATATATATATATGACCTGATTATAAAAAAATGATAGAAAAATAGTGATGCGAACTGAGCGGATCTGGAGCGGGAGGGATTCCTACTTTTCACCTTGTTTCTTGGCGGCTCAAAACAGATTCGAGACAAATTAATTTTTATTTTATTTTATTTTGTCTTTTATTTGGACTGAGCAGATTTTTGATAATATTTTCATAAATCAAAATATATCAAGAGAAGAAACAAGTTTTCTGCCTTTCGGCCTATTTCTTAGTAAATCAAAAAAAAATTAGGATAGATTATTATTATTATTTTTTTTAACTTTTAGGTTAGGACGAGAGCTCAATCTATTTGCATCCCTATAAATGAATGCAAAAGTGGGGGATACAGTTTAGGCGACAAATAATTTTGGGCCTATTTGGATTTTTTTCAAAAACTCGGGTTAAGCTTACGGATGTCAATGGATACGAATATTCAAAATTTTATCAGAACCCGAATCCGAACGGGATAGATTTACTCGATGTTAAACGGATATGGATTCGGATATGGATATAAGAAATGAAAACCCGACGGATTTGGATTTAGATATGAATTTTGATTGTATCCGATCCGAATCCGAACCCGACCCGAACCCGAATTGATTTTACATTATATAATATATTTGTATATAAATATTTAATATTATATTTAAATTTATATTTTAAAAATTTAAATTTAATATAATATATTTTGAAATATTATAAAAAAAAATAAAAAAAATTTTATTTCGGGTTCGGGTTCGGGCTCGAATTTTAGATTTTTGACCGGGTTCGGATTTGGATATAGATTTTTAAAATCCGTCGGATTCAAATTCGGATTCGGATTTGGTAGTCGGGTTCGGGTTCAGGTTTGGGTTCGGATTTTTGAAAATTCGTCCGAATCCGACCCGTTGACATCTCTAGTCAAGTTGGCCCGAAACCCAAAACGGATTGGATATGACAGAAAATATAGTGATTTATCCATATCCATATTCATTTTTCATACATGTCGAGTCCAAATTCAAATTCAGATATTCATCAAAAATTAAATTAAAATTAAATTTAAAATTCATATATATATATATATATAGAGAGAGAGAGAGAGAGAGAGAGAGTCCGGTTACTATACTATTGATAGTACCAAGTATTTGGTGCTATTAAGTTTTCTACCCTTAGATCAACCCCTTTAATTATTTTCATCCGTTAGATTTTACTATTTTTCTAACAACCCATTAAACTCAAGGGCCCCACTATCATCTCAACCACACATCTTTTAATTTAACGGTTAAAAACTTAATAGCACCAATAACTTTATACTATTAATAGTATTCCAGCCTAACTATATATATATATATATATATATATATATATATATATATATATATATATATATATATATATATATATATATATATATATATATATATATATATATAGTCCGGCTGGAATACTATCGATAGTACCAAGCAATTGGTGTTATTAGCGAAAAAATATACGGTTGAGATTATAGTAGATTATAGTGATCCCCTAAAATTTTTACTATTCAACCAACCACCCACTAAACCTTAGAGGACTACTATCATGATAACCACACATTTCTTAATCAAACGGCTAAAAAATTGATAGCACTAATGACTTGATACTATCGATAGTATTCCAGTATATATATATATATATATATATATATATATATATATATATATATATATATATATATATTAAAAGCGGATTGGGATGCATATTAGCCAATAAACAAATACAAGTACGAATCAAATATTTGATGAATATATTAAAAGATTTATTTAGATTTTATATAAAATTTGAAAAGTTAAAAAAAAAATGAGAACTCTATAAGAAAATAACATTGAGTAAAGACTCAAAGAAATGCTGTATGTTAAATTTATATTAAAATCAAATACTCTAAATATGATACCTCAATAGTTCCACATCGGATGAGAATGAAATTGTGATTGTGTGTATAAGAGATATGGACATAAGGAATAATAATTGTGTTTAAGAATTTTAAATTATAATTTGGTCCAAACAAAATTATTATTGCTAGTGAGTCAGATCGTTACACGAATCCAAATTTGAATTCAAAATATTGTCTAACTCGAGCTCCGAATTCAATTTCCAGTCGAATAGCGAAATCTCAATTCATATATGATTAAGCTTTATTCGGCTCCGTATCCATCTAATTATTCTGGGCCGGGCTCGGACTTGGATCCGAACCCGACCCGATTCCACCACTAAAGTTCTGCTCCGTTACTCTGAAACCCTAATTCCGGAACACGTGCTAATCACGTGATCTCCTCTTCGCATATAAACCCCATCTCTCTCTCTCTTTTTCTCCCTCTTCCTTTCTCTCTTTCCTCTCCAAATCCAGCGAACGAAACCGTAGAAGCCGAAGAAGAGGAAGGTGCGATCTCGAAACCCTAACCCTAACCTTTTCCAATCCGCTCATTCGATTTGAATTGATTGGGATTGGATTGGAATCGTTTGCGCTCGATTTGATTTGTTTGTCTTTCGATTAGCTAGGGTTTTGTTTGCATCTGCGGAGTTCTTAGAATCTTATTTTTTTACCTGAAATTAGTACTCGTTTTGCGATATGATGCAAATCAGGGTTTTCTCCTAGATAGCGGTATAATTGTTATGCTTAGATTGGTGTTTTTTCTTGATCTAGTTGTGCTTATGGATCTATATATGCATGTATATATGAATATCTCTAATTTATGCTCTATTTCGGATTTTTAGATCTCTGTTGATACTAGTAGAATCAAGGCGACAAGAACCATGGCTTCTCGTTTCTGGTTACAGGTGCGTTCGACTTCAAACCCTAACCCTAGTGTTATGTTAATTGAGAAAAATGTTGCTTATGGACCTGGTCTACTGTGCCATCTTTGGGGTGGGCTGGGCCAGTTAGAACGCGGCATGATGCCCTGTAAGGGATCGATCCGCTTATCTCTTCTCGTGGTCTAGAAATTGGGTTTATGCTGTTAATTTTAAGTGTTAACTTTAGTGTTTATCTGCTCTAATTTTCCAAAAAAATGATTTTTTTTTTTTGGCAATTTTTAGGGCGATAGTGATTCTGAGGAGGAGGAGGAGACCAGTGAGTACGAGAACAACAGTGATGAAGAACGTGCACCGGCTGGAGAGGCGACTCTGAATCCCCTGAACCGCTACCTCGATCAGGGCGCGAACCTCAGCGATGACTCTGATGAGGGTCCTCGTGTGATCAAGTCGGCCCGTGACAAGCGGTTCGACGAGATGGCAGCCACCGTTGACCAGATGCGCAATGCCATGAAGATCAATGACTGGGTCAGCCTCCTGGAGAGCTTCGAGAAGCTCAACAAGCAGCTTGAGAAGGTTGTTAGGGTAACCGAATCGGAAAAAGTTCCGAATCTCTATATTAAGGCTCTTGTGATGCTTGAGGACTTCTTGAACCAGGCTTTGGCCAATAAGGATGCCAAGAAGAAGATGAGCAGCAGCAATGCAAAAGCCCTTAACTCGATGAAGCAGAAGCTGAAGAAGAACA
This sequence comes from Tillandsia leiboldiana, assembly GCA_029204045.2. Taxonomy (NCBI): domain Eukaryota; kingdom Viridiplantae; phylum Streptophyta; class Magnoliopsida; order Poales; family Bromeliaceae; genus Tillandsia; species Tillandsia leiboldiana. Next base: position 43,469,330 of record CM055070.1, read on the forward strand.
ATAAGCAGTATGAGGAACTGATTGTGAAGTACAAGGAGAAGCCGGAGAGTGAGGATGAGGGAGTGGAAGCTGAGGAGGAGGAGGGGGAGGATGAGTCAGAATCGGAGGCCGAAGAGGACCCAACGAAGATTGCAATGTCTGATGGGGAGGACGATGAGGAAGGTGAGGAGGATAGTGAGGCAGAAACTGGCGGGGGCTGGGAGAAGAAGATGAGCAAGAAGGATAGGCTCATGGACAAGCAGTTTATGAAGGACCCAAGCGAGATTACTTGGGATATTGTTGATAAGAAGCTTAAGGAGATTGTGGCGGCAAGGGGTAGGAAGGGGACAGGGAGAGTGGAGCAGGTTGAGCAGCTTACGTTCTTGACAAGGGTGGCGAAAACACCTGCCCAGAAGCTTGAGATCCTCTTCAGTGTGATCTCAGCTCAGTTTGATGTGAATCCTAGCTTGCTCGGGCACATGCCAATCAACGTGTGGAAGAAGTGTGTTGGCAACATACTCTTCGTGCTCGACATCCTCGAGCAGTACCCTAATATCGTGGTTGATGACTCAGTTGAGCCTGATGAGAATGAGACCCAGAAGGGCGCAGACTACAAGGGAACTATCCGAGTGTGGGGAAATCTTGTTGCCTTTCTTGAGCGCCTTGATGCTGAATTTTTTAAGAGCTTGCAATGCACTGATCCACATACCAGGGAATATGTTGAGAGGCTTAGGGATGAGCCCTTGTTTTTGGTCGTTGCGCAAAATGTTCAAGACTACCTCGAAAGAGTCGGGGATTTCAGGGCAGCTTCCAAAGTTGCGTTGCGCCGTGTTGAGCTAATTTATTATAAGCCTCAAGAAGTTTACGATGCGATGAGGAAGTTGGCAGAGCAGAGTACAGATGGGAATGAAGGTGGTGGGGAGGATGGAGATGAAGAGACTGAGCGTCAAGCAGCTGAGGAAAATAGGGGCCCCCCACCATTTGTTGCGGTTCCTGAGCTTGTTCCTAGGAGGCCTACATTTCCAGAGAGCAGTAGGGCCTTGATTGATGCCTTGGTGTCACTGATTTATAGGTCTGGGGATGAGAGGACCAAGGCCAGGGCGATGCTTTGTGATATTTACCACCATGCCATCTCTGACAAATTTTCTATTGCTCGTGATTTGCTTTTGATGAGTCACCTGCAGGATGGGATTCAACTCATGGACATATCCTCACAGATACTGTTCAACAGGGCTATGGCACAACTTGGCTTATGCGCTTTTAGGGCCGGTTTGATTGTAGAAGCTCATGGCTGCCTGTCTGACTTGTACACGACAGGAAAAGTGAAGGAATTACTTGCCCAAGGTTTAACCCAAAATCGTTACCATGATAAGACACCTGAGCAGGTAAGAAATATTGCTTTCGCTTCTACAATTTTGAGATTGCATGCTATTTTATATCCTACCTTAATAAGTGTGTGCTGCTTATCTCTGAAGCATGCCTGCTTATCTTATTCTAATTGCCACTTGAGTTGTAGCAGCCCTTGGAGTTTAGTTTTAGATTAAACAAGTAATATTAGTGGGTAAACTTTTTCAATGTTGTGTTAGTAGTCTTCAATTTTGTTATATTGTTTTCTCACTATAATTCTTTTCTGCGCTCTTGCAATAATTACGCAAACAACTTTCTCCCATCAGTCAGGGCGATGAAATGATTTGTTGTCTACACGACCCACTAGGAAAACAAGTACACTAAGGAGATGATAATAGGTAATATGATCTGAATTGTAATGCATTAATTTTTGTCTGCTTTAAGATCCCTTGGAATGATATATTATGGTTTATAGTATCCTCGTTGATGATGGTCACTAGCATTGGTGAATAAGTTGCGTTCTTCTTAAAATCATAAACTCATCAAAAAAAAAATTGGCTTTTAATCTAAGAATGTAAGAAGGGCTTGAAACTGATAATGGCATTTTCATCTTGCTATTCCTTACCCTTCCCAAGGATATACATGGTAATCTAGAAAAACTGAAAACACCTTTTCCGTGATAATTTGCTACATTGAGAACTAAATATTCATCTATGCATCCTAGCAGAGAGAGGATACGGGGAATAGCAATGTATCCTTCCGCCTCTCTCATGTTTCTAAACCAGGCAAATTCTTTTAATATTCAATGGTTGAGCTTGATTTGGTCCCATATTGTCATGGTGTTCTTGATTGATCAAACATTATTGGGATGTTCCCATTATCAATATGTGGGTTCTTATCTAAAAGCTCAACTAGTGGCTCATTTTACACTCTAGGACATAGAAGATAACTATAAGGCTGTTTCACACCAAGAGAGCTAATGGGGAATGTATGTAGTCATGGATACTGCCTTGTAATCTTATATGAAAATACGACTCAGTTATAGGTGGGTGTGCCTGTACGAGCCTGGAGAGTTATCAAAGAAGTTCAAAGCATCTAACTAATTGCTTGCTGTTGCATTCGTTTGTTTTATGACATTCTCATTCATTCCCTATTGCATTACTCTAGAATTTTCCATACGGGATAATATATACTAGTTCTCAGGGTCAAATTATTTTGGACCAAACATTTCCCCCTTCTCTCATCTTATCTAAGCATGTTCTAGTTAGCCTACTATCTTCTCAAATGTCTCATATTGGAATAAAATTTGTTGGTTATATAGCAGCAACGAAGCCATTAGTTTCTTTGATTTAGACATGTGAATCCAGTAACTCTGACTCGGCATATATTAACTCATTGGACTTGATAATACCTTACATTTGGCATTTAAAAATGAAGGAAGAATGTTTTCTTCTCATCTTTTTTCATTCTTTTGTTGCTTTCTGTTATGTCTTTATGTTGAAAACCAATGACCCTTTGCAGAAGAGGAATCCTAGAACATCGAAAGAATGTTATGAAATTGTTTTCTTTTCTGGAGTTGTTCCCTTTCTCAATTTTATCTGATTACTGCAATTTTTGGCTTTTTTTTTTTTTTTTTTTTTTTTTTGGGTTGAAGTTGAAAATTAAAATGTAAGTAAAACTGGTGTAACTAAACACGCAAAGTCAATATTTTTGAATTGTAATTTGTTGTAGTGTGTCACTTGGTGAGGCGATGTTAAGTTCAATTTTAACCTTTTTGCCTCTCGTTCCAGTATGTCTCGTATAACTGTTTATGAAGGAAGGAGGTTATAGGGATATGTAGGACTCGTAATCTTTTAGAATTGTCATAATGGGAATAATTGCCATTGAGGGCCATAGGCTTTTGCCACCTCTTATTTAAACAATATGGGAATTTGCTTGCTCAGAGTATACCCATTTTCTCTCTGGAATCTGTGAATGCTTTGCTCTAGTGATTTTGCTGGAGTCTGTGAATGCCTTACTAATGATTTTAACGTTTGTCCCTGATTGTAGTTTAACCTTATAAGCTTAATATGTGATAGTTCCAATCAAAGTACGGAAAGTGTAAATGGAACATCGTTGTGTTCATCTGAAACTTTGAAGGGGTTATTGAATTTTTGTGACAAGTCATTGACCTTTTTCGTGATTACTCACTTAATAACAGCTATGAATTAATTATATGCTGATTTTTGTATTCAATTCAATGGCAGGAAAAAGCTGAGAGGAGAAGGCAGATGCCCTACCACATGCACATAAACCTTGAGCTCCTCGAGGCCGCCCACCTGATATGCGCGATGCTGATCGAGGTCCCAGTTATAGCCTCCAACGCGTACGATAAGCGCAAGCCCATGAGCAAGACATTCCGCCGTCTCCTTGAAATAAGCGAGCGGCAGACCTTCGTGGGCCCGCCCGAGAACGTCCGCGATCACGTCATGGCCGCCACCCGCGCCCTTCGCAAGGGCGACTACCAGAAAGCCTTCGACGTAATCAATTCCCTGGACATCTGGAAGCTTCTCAGAAACAAGGAGAGCATCCTCGAAATGCTCAAGCTTAAGATCAAGGAAGAAGCCCTTCGAACCTATCTCTTTTCTTACTCTTCGAGCTACGACTCCTTGAGCTTAGACCAGCTCGCAGCCATGTTCGATTTATCCGAGGCCCAGGCCCACAGCCTGGCCAGCAAGATGATGATCTCGGAGGAGCTACACGCGAGCTGGCACCAGCCGACAAAGTGCATTGTTTTCCACAACGTGGAGCATACTAGGCTACAGGGGCTTTTATTCCTGATGGCCGATAAGCTCAACATACTTGTGGAGAGCAACGAGAGGGCCTACGAGGCGAGGACCGGCGGAACCCTAGACGGGTTGCCTGGGAGGCGGAGAGGCGACAATCAAGAGTCGGGGGGGATGGGGAGATGGCAGGACGGCGGCTCGGCTTCACAAGGCAGGCAGTACGGAGGGGGGCGGGGCGGGTACGGTGGGAGGTTTGGCGGCGCGGGGGCAGGCGGAGGGTTCCAGAGGGATCAGGGGGGACAACGGGGCGGCGGCGGCGGCGGCGGGTACTCGGGCGGGTACGGGAGCGTGCGGTACCAAGATGCCTACGGGAGCTCCGGGAGGGCTCCCTACAGTTCGGCAGCCTCGTCTGTGAGGGGCTCGCAGGGTGATAGCTCGGCGCGCATGGTGAATCTCAGCAAGGCTGGTAGGGTTTAGGGGGTTGGAAAAGAATTCAAAGAGGGGCAAAGTTATTCCAAAGTTTCCAGTTTTTTAATATTGTTGTAACTGAGAGCAACTCCAACAGTTTTGAGATCTTTTGCTTGATTTTGCTTTTAGATCTTGGAATATATATTTATTTGCTGACTACTACGGAGAACTTTTCTTGTGTTTTTATTATGGGATTGTGGGAGGACTATGTATTGAACCTTCTTTTTTTATTTAAATTGCATTTTTCTCTTGTGTGTCTGGTAAATAATACTTGGTATCTATTTGATTTGTTATGTTCATTGCTTTTTTAGATCAAGCTTCAGCACGAATCTAAAAGGAGGCTCTTGGAAGAAACAATAATATAATCTAAAAGGAGGCTCTTGGAAGAAACAATAATATTTTTATTTAATCATGTATTTAATTTGTGTGGAACGGTGCATTTGATTCAACCAGAAAAAACTAGGAAATGGAAATTTTTTCGTGGAAAAAGCAATTTCTAGTATCATCGCCCCGAAAAAATAAAATAAAACAGAAGAAAATGAGACATGATTTTTTTAAAAAATTTATTCCGCGGGAACGCCGCAAAAGAAATATTAATTTGATTATTCAATTTTTCAAAATTTTTAATTTTAATATCTATTTTTTTTAATTTGTTTAATTTGATTTAGTCACTAATATATTAATTTTAAATTTTGAATCTATTGTTTATTTTTACAAATCTATTTAGTATGCTTCATCCCATTTTCGTAACTATACATTTTTTATAATAAGTAATTAATTTAAAATTTGAATCTAAAGTATAAATTGAAAAGTTGAATAATAAAATTAAAATCTCCAAAGATTACATAGCAAAACTAAAATAATATATAATTCAGGAAAATAATATTTTTTATTATGCCCTTTTTTTTCACTAGCATAAAAAGGAAAAAGAGATAATCCATTAAAGTGTTTTTTTTTTTTTCGTTATAAATTATGGTTGTTAAATTTAACGTAGTTTACGAGAAACTGTGACGCCCGAGTTTGAAAAAAAATACGGTCTAATTTTTTTTTTTTTTCAATCAGAGTTTGAAAGCAATTCAAGGCACGACAAACCGCCACATATATATAGAAAATTTCCAATCCTTTTTGGAATTAAGCTTTTTCTATATATACACGGCTAAGCTCTTACAGTAAATACCAGAGTAATCTAAACGACGTATTTCTAAAAGATTAAACAAAAACATCAGTTATTACAACAACAACAATAATTTTTACATAATATGCGGAAGAATAAAAATTAACGGCTGCCAATGGTCGTTTGCTATCACGGAACCTCACCAACACGTCCCGACATCCCAACACCCGACCGACCTGAAAAATGGTCACCCATGGGATGTGAGATACACTGTACATGTATCCCAGTGGGCACGACGAGCCGAGAAATAGCAGATCGTACCTACAGGCATACAATAACTAGCGGATAGTAAGATATCAAGTTACGTAAGCATAATGTAGATCATGGTGCGAATAATATCAACAATAAGCAAAGCAGATATAGATCATAATAGGAGCATGCTGATGTAAGTACTGAATGAAACTGAACAAACACTAGGCAATCATAATAGTATGATGTAAAGTAGATTTAAACAGGCAATTATGCATCAATGAAAGAACAAGCAAGAACCAAATCAAAGCCACCATATTGGTCAACAAGACCTCAGGAAAAATACCACCTGTACACCAATCTGCTGTCATAATCCTCTGGGCTCACGGGTCGCCACTGCTGACCATTTTACAGGTAAAGTACACCACTGCGGGTAGCAATTCCGCTAGTGTATGTGAAAGAACAGCTGGCTCTGTGGAGATCAAAATGCTAATGCTCAAGCTCACGGTCCACCGACCGGGTAATAGGCAACAAGCCAGCCGGAAAATCCCAACAGGGATGCAATAGCAGAAAGCCAACAAATCTCGACTTATGATAATCGGCAACAAGCCGGGAAAAATCCCAACAGAAATGCAATAGCAGAAAGCCAACTGAATCTCAACATATGCAAGATATAACTAAACAATCACTATAACATGGATCAGGATATACTGATAATCAAGTAAAGGTGTGCAAGCTAGCTAATGACCAATCAAGCATAGCAAATGTCCAGAAATAAAATCATAATATCTGGAAGCAAGCTAAGGATCAATCATGCAGGGCATAATATAAACTGATAACTGATAAAGATCATAAGTAAGGCAAATATAGCAATATGAGGTAATGCTGATCAATAAAAAGGCAGACTCAATAAAAAATCTAGGCAATAACAAGAACAGGGGTCCGACCAATTACGATACCCCAGAGGGCCGAAATGATAAAGCCCGGACCGAAGATAAACCCACCTGTCTGCAGGCGATCTGACAACTCCAACGGAATGCTCGAAGACTAGAGTCAAACCGTGCCAACCTGAATCAAAGATGTTGATAAGGGAACAACTCACACATACCAAAACCACTGACCCACTAAACCCACAAAACTTAAACCTGGATCTTTTCCAGATTAACGTGACTTGCCGAAAATCCGCCGTTCGGCCCACTTTGACCCGAACAACACTTACAGATTTCCGAAATCAACGAAACTTGACGTGCAGCCTCGGAATGTTTAAACACTAATATTTGGCAGTTAACATCTTGCTAGACGCAACCCTATGCTCAAATGTTACCAAACTTACCAAAATGCCCCTCCCAAAGATTCAATTTAGATTTTCGGGAGACACGGGCACCAACCCTTTGCCGCTGGCTCAACCAGATTCTACTGGGACACATCAGACAGCTAGACGGAATCGCCGCAATTGCTCGAATTGCGCGATTGCCACCGGGGTGCCGTTAAACCGACGATTTTGCCGATTTACGGACCGATAATCAATTTCTGCTCAACGAGAGCCGTTGGATCCCTAAAGAAAAGCTTAGAGATCATGGACACACTGCCCGAGAGAGCACATGAGGTTACAATTGCGTTTAGACCCCTAGGGTTTCCAAAACCGCATTATTACGCGTATTTGAGAGCCGTTTTCGCTCGTTCTAACTATCGGAGCATCAGTTTAATGAACCATCACCACCAGTAGGTGGCCCTCGACTTGCTGGACACCGTGCTCACCATTTGGCAGCAGCGCGGATCCCGAGGAAAACTTCGGCCCATGATTTACTTTGCTAACATAGGTCGAAACACATTTTTAATTTTTTTCTACTCGACCAATCCAAATTTTAAGGCGAGCATCGCGTTCAGTGACCTCAAATTAGTCAAAGGCTCACTGCGGCGAACTTGCTAAGTCACTAAAACAGCCCCATGTTTAATTAAACCTACAAAAGGCCCTAACTACTAAGTCTTCAAAAACTGTTTGTGCCAACCCTAAACCAACTTGAGCATCTTGCTCAGGACATCACAGAGGCTCAAGGGCTTGCCCATGCGCAACCCATAAGCTGCTGAATCCATAGATCCAAATCATCTTGCTCTCTAATGTACAAGAATGCTCCACACAAAAATCCACTCAGCCAATTTGGAATCTGAAGTGAGCATCAAGCTCATGGGATGGTGTGGAGTAATATGGTAACTTGCTGGATGCTCAGTATTTGCTAAAACTAAAATCGAGCTCTTTGAGGCATTAACACAAACACTTGGTGGGCACAATAGCTTAACATGCAATCTCTCCAAACCCAAGCTGCACCTTCGCAAAGATGCGTTCTGGGAGCTTTTAACTTGGATGGAAATATTCTGCAAGGCTACAGAAACATTCCCAGCAAGTCTGGGTCATCTTGCACACCTCGGTTGGCCCCGGGCAAGATGAGGAAGATGAAGAAGATGAAGCTCGGGCACCCAACAATGTTGATTTCCCATTACTGGGTTCTGGGCCTCTCACAACAGCACCAACGGGTGGCTCTCATCCCCGAAAGCTTATCTGGACCTGTTCCCGGCGACCGAACACGGCGGCGGCGGCGGAGCAAGCTCGGCCCGAGCTTCCACCAACAATGGTGGAACTCCACCCGGGCAGCATGGAGTCCATGCAAATACATGGATGTGATCTACTTGATCCCAGGAAACTATCTGGGCATGTCTTTCCCGACGGCAATGACCGGACGGCCGGCCACCACCATCGAGCTCAAGCTCGGGTCATCCATGGCCGCACCACCTTTGGGCTGCATGGATGGCATGCAAGTGCATGGTTGGTCCCCAAATCACCTTAGGAAGCTTATCGGCCAAGTGGCCGGCGGTGGGGAGCGACGCCGGCGCCGGAGCAAAGAGCTCGGCCAAACCGCAATAACCAGAAAATTAGGGTTTCGATCTGCGACGTGCTCACTCGGCCAAACTCCCTCAAATTTTGTGGAGATTATCACCATGTCCTACAGTCAAAACCCACCATTTTGTTCGGCATTTGGGCCAGCTGTTGCCATGCACGGCCGCGGCGGAGCTTCCTAGGGTTCCGGCGAAGAACTTTCCTCCGCCGGCAACCGGGGACATCCCAAGAGCTGGTACTTGGCGTGGGGCATGCTCAGAGCCTACAGAGCTCACTTCCAAGGGTCTCAAGTGCTACAACACAGAGCGATGGAAGATCTTACCTCGCCGGAGTTGGAGAAGAAAAGGAAGAAGCCGGTTCTCCTCCCCCGCGTTGCGCAACCACCCAGATTCCTCGGGCTTGCTCCCAGAAAGCAGGTAAACACTCCAGAAGGCACACGCTTGAGGTTGGGGTTCCTTGTGCACACCCTTCTCTTCCTCTCTCACTCTCGGGTTCTCTCAATGGTGGTGTCCCCTCGGCCACCCCCAGCACTTTTGGCCTGCTTTGGTGAACGCAGGAGATTAAGAGGATGCACAAAAGCCAAGTTTGGCCCCTCATAATCCCACACAAGAAACCCAAAAGCCAAACTCCATTAATGCAGTTTTTGTCCATTTTGTAAATAACCCCTTGCACAGTTTTCCATTAACACTTAGCTCCTTTCTGTAGATCACAAATGCACCCAGAACCCTCACCTAAAAGCCACTCTCAATTTGACACATAAAACATAAATGTTCTTGCAAAAATACTCGCTTTTTCGGCGTAATTCACATATTTCGAGACGCACGGGTCGTCAAACGCGAATTTCGTCAGCGCCATTGCGTTCAGAACGATGAAGCGGTTAAAATCAACTACCTGAACTGATATGTTCGGAATCTAGAAAGCGAATCGGCCGATATTGGTCAAGAGGGGACCGAAATCAGGATTACTATTCACAACTTAAGTTGTGGGCTCCACTTTTCTTCGTTGTTTTGCGGAAGATTCGACCGTCGGATCGAAAACATGTGTATATCATTTTTACTTGTTTCGAGGAGACGGTCGCACTGGTGATCTCAGATTTTCAAGATCTGAGTCTGATAAAAAGACAGAATTTCATAATCCAAATTACACTATTATTTTAATTTTTTACTATTTAAATAATTCAGAAAAATTATTTAAACTTAAATTTGGGTTTCAAAAATCATGATTACTACAGAAACCAAATGCCTTTTTTTTCACTAGCATAAAAAGGGGAAAGAGAATAATCCATTAATGTGTTTTTTTTTCGTTATAAATTATGGTCGTTAAATTTAACGCACTCCACGAGAAACCAAAAACGAAGAAGCACTTTTAAGCCTCCGTAGAAGTCTCAACCTTCCAAGGTAAAATGTATGGATAGTATTGCGGGTTTTTTTTTTTTTGATTAAACAGGGATATACCCTATTTCAACAGTACAGGACAGGACAGGAAGAAGAAGAAAAACCCAACGTAATACCCAAGGGTTTTGTCATTATACATTTCACTTAAATATTTCTAGTTTTGAATTTTTAAATATATTAATATACTACAGTCACCACTGGGAATATGAAGAATTTGTTTTTTTTTTTATAACTTACAAAGATGTGCAAAGATTAAATTACGAGAAAGAATAATAAAAAAAATACATATTGTTTTTCTATATAATATCGTGTTCTGTATGACACATTGAGTTGATTAGTGATTCCATCGAAAAATATATGGACATATTTTTTATATACTTTCGACATAACGCTATTTTACCTATCAGCATTAGATGGGCCTCAATACCAAATGAGTACTTAGTTCTATTTATATGCAACATGAGTTGAAAACTGATAAATTTTTTTGACGATTAACGATTAGTGACTAATGTGCAGTAATACGTATAAATTTTAAAAACTAAAGTGTTTAATTGAAAAGTACAGAAATTTACTCGCAGTGTCGCGGCAGTTTTAGGGACTCATCCATTTTTACTCTACACAATATGTAAGCTTCCCCTCTTGAGGAGTTACTAAGGTATACTTTCTTTTGTAAACATGGCTCAAGCAAGAGCACAACTAACCATTCTAGGCATTCTAAAGGAAGCCCTCCTAAGCATGCTTAGAAATGCAAAGATTCTATCATCCTTTATCCTTGTTGCTCTTCTACCCCTCAAACTTTTGTGTAGGATTCCTATTCTCAATCCACCTATAGTTTTAGATGTGGGCTCAATTGCACCCTACCTACCTTCTGGTCGCGGTTTATCCTATTCGCGCGTCATCGCGAACATCTTTCCTATCGAGATGATCGTCTCGCATTCCGCGACATCGATCGCCATCTACCTCTCAACCATGTGCCACAATGGAGGCCACCTTGGGCTCAATGAGTTGTTTGTGACCTCTTCACATGTGTGTACACCATCCTCTTCTTGGGTGTTGTTTGTGACCTCTTCACATGTGTGTACACCATCCTCTTCTTGGGTTTTGGTCTTATCTTGCAGATGTTGAAGAGAACCAACTTTGTGGATGCTGTTAAATTGTTTCGCCTTTTTCGTTTCTTTTCCTTCTAGGTTTTTTCATGTGTGTGTATGTTTTTATGGTAGGAAAGTTGTGTCTTGTGGTGTCAATAGTGGAGGAGAAGTGTTATGGTTGGGGTGCAATGACAAGGGCTACTGGGCTTGTTGTAACAAGGAAGTTACAAAGCTTTGTCCTCATGGCTCTCATGATGGGTGTCAAAGAGATAATCGCGACGGCGTTTGCTCGTTTGAAGGGCGTCGACGATCGACAGCAGCAGGCGTCGGTGTCGAACGCGGTCGGGAATGTTCCGAACATCGTCGTCACTGAGGTGTTTACTATGTTTTGTAGCCTTGTGTCAACAGTGTTCTACTATGAATGCAAGTTGAAGGTTTTGGACTTTTGCCCCCAGTTTGGATTGGGGATAAAGGGGGGATATCCCCCCTTTATTCCCAAACACTTTTGGGATATCCCCATTTGGGGATATCCCTCCCAAACGGGGATATCCCGATTTGGGGTTGGGATATCCCACCCCAAACCCCAAACCCCTTAGAACCAATCCTCCCCTACTCCCTCTCTCTCTCCCCGTCCCTTCCCAAGGCAGTTGCCTTGGGAAGGGACGTTTTCTTTTTTTTCTTTTTTTTCTTTTTTTTTCATTTTTTTTTATTTTATGCTTCAGGTTTTTTTTTTTTTTTCAAAAAAAAAAAAAAATTAAAATTTTTAAATTATAAAAAATATTTAAATTTTAAATTTTAAATTTTATAAATTTTAATTTTTTTTAATTTTATATTTTAATAAATCTAAAAATTTTATTTTATTTTTAAAAATTATTAATTTTAAAATTTATACAATATTTTTATATTTTTTTTAAAATTTATATAAATTTATAAATTAAAATTTTTACTCCTACTTAACATTTTAAAATTAACATTTGTTTTTACTCCCACTTAAAATTTTTATAAAAATTAAATTTTTTACTCCCACTTAATATTTTAATCTTTTACCACAAAAGTCAACTCTCTATTCCTCCTTATTCTTCAACCCCAATCCAAACACTATTTTACTTATACCAGGTTTAAGCCTCATTCTCAACCAAACACATTTTTACTTTATACCAGGTTTATCCCTTACTTTATACTTATACCTGGTATAACTCATTCCGGCTTATCCCCAATCCAAACGGTACCATGCATGGTGTGTTGATGAATAAAGCTAGAATGTACATGACACTGCCAAAATCTCTCAGCAGAAAAAAGTCAGAATCTGTTTCAGATAATGACAGTATCTAGAATTAACTAATTTGATTGTGCAAATCCACTGTAAAAGAAGAGGTGGTACCAAGAGAAAACCACTCAAAATATTTGATTTCTTTTTCTTCTTTTTTTTGGATGAGTATGTAGGCTCACAGACATGAATAAAGTTGAATGATTGGAATTTATATTTTCAAATTTCCTATTTCTGCTCGCAGAATCAAAAATAAGATTTTGAAGTTCATCCCAATATTTGTCAAAAAATGTTCCTAAAAGCACAAGTAGCAGCACTTCATCCAACAACATCAGGTACAAAATATACCCTAACAAATGGATATCCAGATGCAAATTTAATACACTAGTGAGAAAGATCAGATCAAAACCAATATCTGGGCAACATAAAAAGACTAGTTTAAGGCACTAGTTATGTTACAATGCATCGAACTGAACCACAAGAGAGAGTAGAAGAGATGGCACGAGTTTGATTGAACTTAGCACAGTACAAATCCAACATATTAATAATAATGTAAGCCCTAGATTTCATTATAAGGGATAACTATAAAGATGTCTTGGGAGAAAAAGAAATATGAAATAGTAATATTGACTCGCAAGCGAAACAAAAATAGAATACCTCATAACAAGCTAAATAGTACTAGTAGGAAAAGCAAACTCTTCAAAATGATGTGTTTAACTTTCCAAAGAGGACTTGCTTCGATCTCAACTTCAGTTAGGCCGCGGAGTAGCCCACTCGACTCGAAGGATAAGATTATCGTAACCATACCCGTTAAGCTTATTAATAGCCCTCTCGGCGTCCTCCTTGTGAACGAAATTGACAAAGCCAAACCCCCGGCTGACCCCGGTCTTCTGGTCGACCGCAACATAGACACGGCTGACTGGACCAAACGTGCGGAAGAGTTCAAGCAGGTCGGGTTCGCGGGTATCCTCAGAAAGGTTGGTGACTCGGACGGAATTCTCGTCGTTCCGGCGCCTCATCTCGGTTCCAGTTCTATCTCCTCCACCAGCTCGCATGCCAGGTGGCACGTAGGTACTTTTGCCGGCTCCTGGGGCTGAAGGTCCCGTCTCCGGTGGAGGCATGTTGTCGGTTTGCGGAGCGAGATCCTTGTAGGGGCACTTGGAAGTCCAATGGTCGCCCTTCCTACCGCAGGTCCTGCATACCATGAGAACGGCGCCAGCTTTCCCAGCTGCGGCTAGGGCATCACCTGTCATGCTTGCTTCTTCTTGTTTGCTGCCTGCAGTCAGTTTTAGAAGAATTAAGGCCATTTAACTACTAGATTGTATACAGAAATAAGCACATGAAATGAAGCAAAAGGAATAGCAGCGAAAATAAACTCTACAGGAGTGAATGCGCCGATGGCTGGCAGGTGCGTTGCAACGAATACACCGAGGGTTTTGTTCGGCAATAAAACACAGAAACTAAATAACCACTCTTTGGGCATCTGTTAATCTAGAAAAGACACCGTTCCACACCTAGGAACCTAATTACAAAGACTCGTATCGTATTAACAGGAAGCACCTTTAAATGTTCGGTTAGAACTTTAAAACTACAAAGTGCAATTCCATTTCTACCATTGACCTTACACCAACAGGAACCTAATGATGGGTTCTCCCTTGCGACTGCCTACACCTTCCTGACATTCACCTTACGCATTCATAACCATTATTATAATTACCTTTCTTCCACTCCCAAAACCCCTTAATCCCTCCAATTTTCCCTGCTTCCTAAAAAATCATTGCCATCCAACAACCTTGCAAGTTGCTACAATGCACTTCACTTCCATAGAAACACAATCTCCAACGATCTATTCTCTTTTGGGGGTAAGAGAAAGATATCGGGAATTTGGGATTCCATGCATAGATGGAAAGAGGGGGCAACAACCACATCAATGAGTGGTTTACGCAAGCGGGGAAAGAATATACAACTAAAAAAGTAAACAAATTAATCATTACAATATGAGCGCCCAGCCTATATATTTATACCGATAAAATTCTCCTCTAATTCATCTACTTCATTTCACACGGTTGCCCTCGTCCATCCTTTGCTACAATAATAAAAGGCTTTCAGATAGAAAGGCTCCAGAGCACATTACAGGGCAGAGGTGCATATAAGAGAGCACAATAATTGACGATGTTGGTCAACCATATAATGTCAGAAAGAATACAAGACTGATATGGAAGAGTAATATTTGCAAAAGGAATATATACAAGGAGGCAGGGATTATCAAGAAATGCATCGAATTTGAGTTTTTGCAAAGGCTCTCTCTTTATTTACTTAACTATTTATGTTCTTCTAAATTTCATATTACTTGTGAGATTTTCTGCAAAAACTAGGGGTCATAAGTTCCTACAACATCTGGTCTTTCTCAGATCCGTGCCCAATTGGCTTCCAGACAAGCACTTCGAATCAACATCATTTTCCTCGATGCCACAATAATCGCATATATACATCCATAAATACAATAATACATAGAAAACACTCTTGCCAAGGCACACTCCTAAATATGATTTGCAAAAACATCGCTCACAAATAAACCTACAGATCATGATCTTAATGCCTGCTGACAACAGAAAACACTTGCTCATAATAAGATCTACAGGGTATAGAGGTACCGAACACAAAAAAAATACTTCCCAATTTCAGCATCTGCATATCATCTATAGTATAATCGACACCAAAGCAGATCCAAAAACATATATTCTTACTCCAAAAAGACAACAACAACAGATCGAATCGAAACAAAACCCTAGCGAGAGAGAGAGAGAGGAAAAGGGGGGGGAGGGGATTCGACCTGGGGCGCGGGGGCGCTCGAGGACGATCTCCTCGGTGGAGACCATGGTGAGGCGGGCTCCGACGTCCTCACGCACGGCGTCGCCGAACTTGGGCCAGGCGCGGCGCTCGAGCGCGCGCTTGCTGAGGCGGGCGCGGGCGAGCTTGCGCACGCGCGTGGTGGTGGTGACCTTGACCTTGTTCCCCTCGTCGTCAAAGCGGTACTCGACCGTGCGCTTCACCCCGTTCTCGTCGGGGCCCTCGACCACGCGCGGCGGGAGGAGGAAGTCGAAGTCGTCGCCCCCGTCGTCCTCGTCGAGCTCCCCCCACCGCAGCTTCGTCGTACCAGGGAGCGCCGCCGTCGCCGCCATTGTTGGGGTGGGTCGGTTGCTTCGATCGCTTCTCTCCCTCTACGCTCGGTGAAGAAGACGAAGAAACCCTAGGGTCGCAAAATTAGGGTTTGCGTTTACGGCGTCTCTACAAAATAAGCGGATCGGGTATTCGGGTTCGGGTTCGAGTTCGACTCACGCACAATTAATTTATGGGTTCATCTCCATACTCCTTGGCGTTTGGTTATCTTGCCAAGTGGATTACTGTTTTTAATTTATTCGGTCTTAATTCGTTCAATAATATAAGATTACACCGAAATTATGCAAATTTATAACAAAAAGGTGCGGATATTTCACAAAGAGGGTAATATTGTATATTATTTAAATTATAATTTTATATTTTAATTTCTAAACCCTTTCAATATATTATTTTTAAAATTTTAATTTAAAATTTTAAATTGCCAAATTTTAAACTTTAAATTTTTATATTTCAAATTTAGATTTTAAATTTAAATTTTTTAAATTAAATTTTTAAATTTAAAAATTTAAAAATTTCAAATTTTAAATTTAAAATTTAAAATTTAGATTTTAAAATTTAAAATTTAAAATTTAAAATTTAGATTTCAAATTTTAAATTTTAAAATTTCAATTTAGATTTAAAATTTTTAAAATTATATTTATAGTCATTTAAAATTTAAAATTTAAAATTTAAAAATTTAAAATTAAAATATTATATTTTATATTTTTATTCAAATTTTAAATTTAACATTTTAAATTTTAAATTTAATTTCAAATATATTAAAATTATAGTTTAATAAAAAATAATATTAAATTTGACCACGGGGCAATTTTGAAATAAACTATTTATTATTGTCAGCATTACTAATTTTATAATATAAATCAAATATAATAAAATTCTATATACACTGCAATTCAATATTATATTACTGTATTAAACCAAATACGGTAATACAAATTAACAGTAATCCAACTCAGTAATCTTAAATATTTATGTCGACATAATGTGTAATGTTACATAGCGCGAACCAAACACATCCTTATTTAGGAATAAATATAAATTCAGTAACAAATAAGAATAATATTAATTTTATGTTTGGATGAAAATTAGGTTGTTTTCCGAAAAAAGAACAAATAATACTTGGATAGTTAGATTGAAATAAGTAAAAATAAAAAAAATTATAATTTTAAAATAATAATATTTTATCTAATTAATTAATATAAAAATATTAATTAAATTATAATTTATTTTATTTTATTAATTATTGCTAGATAAATCTAAATATTAATTGATAAAATAATTAACAATAATAAATATTGTTAATAAATAATTTAATTCATTATAAATAATTAAATAAAATAATAAAATAATTAGTTAGTTATCTAATAGTTAGATAATTAGTTAATTAAATTTATTTTTAAGTGAAACAAACTTCTTTCAAAAAAAAAAATCTTGAATAGTAATTCTAGCTTTATACCAGTCTATTCGAGAGAAATGAAAATTACTATTCTCATTCATAACCAAAGGTATTTGAAAAATAAGACAGGAACAAAATCTTATTTCAGGACTTCTTCCAAACACGTTTCGAAAGTAAATCTGGAATAAAATCTTATTCAGACCTTATTTTCAAACCAAACGCTGCCTTAAGATATTTTAATTTACACTTCAAACGTTTAAATTTGATTTTTGAGACTTTGAATTTTTGGTTTTGTTTCCAATTTAGTCTTTATCTAGGAACAAAAATAGATAAATTGCACCACTAAATTTTATTTTAATTCTTATTTTTTTTTAATTCAAAATTTAAGATTTAAAAGTTAAAATTTAAAAATTTAAAATTCAAATATAAAATGCAAAATTAAAAATTAAGTTTAAATTAAAAACATAAATCTAAAATCAAGATAAAAATTTAAAATTTTAATTCAAAATCAGAATCAGATTTCAAAAAATAGGTTTTAATTATTTCTAATTTTGGGTCTCAAAAATTAAAAAGCTAAATTTAAAAATCAAAATTAAAATTTAAAAATGAGTTTGATAAATACTTTATTGAGCAAAAAATTATTTTGGACTCAAAATTACTTTTCAAAAACTAGACAAAAATACAAAGAATATTAGTGAAATCTGTCGGATCATTAGTGATAACCATTAATACCAAAAGGTCGAACTATTATAAATATGCAACAAATTCACTTAAAGTGTACAGACACATCCCCAATGAGTCTCGACCGGATTCAGCCCATCTGGACGTTAGGTCTATTGTTGGGTCTCTTGTCATTAGGTTTATTGTGAATCGCAACCTCACTTAAATTATTGAGCACACCTAAGTCATCTTATTAATCTTCTGGATCTATTATTACGAAATATTTTTTATATTGATTCTAAGCTAGTATCTTAAATTCATACTGTTAGGCCCCGTTTGGTTCCGGTATAAATTTAAGAGGTATAAATTTTTTTATTAATGTGATAGCTTGCTATTCCGGGATAATCAAGTATAAAAATTAAATTGCGTTTGGTTCAAATGCTGGTATTCTCTGAGGTTGCGTTTGGAATCGGGTTAAGGTAGAATTAGCTAAACCGGATATAAGTATAAAATATGGAACTAGAGCGAAAAAGCGTTTGGAATGGTTCCAGGGATAAGAGATTTTGTGTTTGGTTTAATAATGAGGAATAGGAGGAATAAAGAGGATAAGTTGGGTAAATTACCTTTTTGCCCTCAAGAGTTAATATGTGATAAAAAGAAAGAGATGAGAGAGAGGAATTTGTGATGATGAAAGTGTATTGGAAATAAGGAAAAGAGAGAGAGAAGAGAGAGGGATTTGTGATGATGAGAGTGTATTGGGAAAAGAGAAAGGAGGGGAGGAGGGGTAGTTTGGTAAAAAAAAAAAATTATAAAATAATGGGTAAGAACTGTTGTTCCAGCTTATTCTAGTTGTTCTGGGATAAGCAATACCAGATAGTTCCAGATGCGTTTGGTAGAATAAGGTAGATAAATCCGCTATTTCCGGTTCTAGCCCACATCCAAACGGGCCCTGAAATAAAAAAAATTATGTTTGGTTAAAATTATGGGATAGTGGAGAATAGTGGAAAGAAATGATAGATTTTTTATCAAAATACCAATTTTATCCTTACCTTTTATATATATATATATATATATATATATATATATATTAATTTTAATTATTATAAATTAATTAAAATGGCAATTTAATTATTAATAAATTATATCTTACCTAAATAAAATAATTTTTTTATATTTTATAGTATATTTTAGTAAGTAATAATTAGTAAACAAAATTAATAAACAGAAAATAAAATATAAAATAATTTTTTATATTTTATAGTATATTTTATTAAATAAAATTAGTAAACATAATTAGTAAATAGTATATTTTAATAAATATAGTCTTAGATAGGAAGGTAAGCTAAAGTAAAAAAAAAAAAATTATATTCATTGCCCCTAGATATAAACCTTATTTCAGAGGAGGTGGAATAGAAAGAATAACTCGTTAAGCTGGAAATATTTTAAATATTTATCTCTATATTTTTTTTTTTCTCTTGTTTGACAAAAATTGGGAAACAAAAAGAGTTATTACTCCTTTATCCCTCAACCAAACAGAACCTTATAAGAGATATTATTTATAGAACAAAAGCATATATAATAGCTTGATTTTTCATCTTTAACTCTAAAACAATATGTAAAATTAGATATTCAATGAGTAGTGAAACTTTTATATAAAAGTTTCTAAATAAGCTATGACAAAAAATAAAATATTATAAATTTTAAGAGCCAAAGTAATTTTTTTTTTTATTAAAAAGTTTTGCCTTGTGGGTTGAAGAATTAATGGCTTAAAAGGATCGTGGAGCACAATTTTGACTTTTGAGACGGAAAGTAAAAGTTTTTAATTTTTTTTTTATATTTCTGTATATTAAACTTTTGTTATAATTTATTTTATTTTTTAAAAAAAATAAATATATTATATATTTTTGTTCTTTCATTCGGAATCTAAATCCTGATTTTGTCCTTGGTCATAAATTTGAATATATCAAATATAATCACAGTAAAAATGTTTTTATTATAAGAAGTATCCTAATTAATTTAATGTTCTATAATTTATTTTGCTCTGTTGTAGAGTGTAGATGTCTAAATAGATTTTTAAATATTTTGTATTTTGAACTTTAGAATTTTACTTTTAATTTTTACTTCACCGCAATCATATTGAGACGTAACGAGGCTCCATTTGAAATTACGGAAAAAATATATTATGTGTCGTCAGAAAATACGATAAAAAAAATATTATACTTGCTTTCGTATGTAATATCAAATTTTGAGTATTATAATGAATCGTTTATAATATATTATTTACTATCCCACTAAAAATATAAAAATATATTTTTATCTCAATTTTATTTTTATCTAATAATAAGTCATGAAAAAAAATCATACTTGTTTCGGCAGCTGCTTCAACTATCAAGCTGCATCTCATTTTCGAATTCAAACTTTTTATTTTTAAAACAATTCACACCAATTAACCATTGGAGGCACAAAAATAAATATATATACTAAAAAGTCCTAACACTCTTTTTTTCACAAAAAAAAAAAAGAAAAAAAAAAATTGGAATAGCAATAATTAATTTACATATGATATGATAGAAGAAAGGAAGAGATATTAATGTTACAAATGGTAAAAATGAATGAAGAGGCCCTCACCTATAGTCCAGTGTGAAATCAGTCCTTCAACTTTATTCTTTTTTTTATTAACGCTTTTTTTAACATTTTTTATTTTTTAGATTACGTGTGATTTCAGCTAATTAAATTAACAGTTAATTTTATTAAATTTAATGGCTTTAATTCAAACAAAATTAATATATATATATATATATATATATATATATATATATATATATATATATATATATATATAATTAATAATTGATAGCTAATTAAGCCATTAAATTTAATAAACTTTTAATTTATATATCTAACTAAAATAATTAAGCCGAGCACAAGCGTTGATTAAAAAGAAAAAGTTGAGAGGGTCATTTCACATTTTTACTGTCTACAAGTGAGTTCAGCTCAGCAGAGTGCAGACTGACAAACTAATTGAGGGATGTTAGCAGAGTGCAGACTGACAAACTAATTGAGGGATGTTAGGTGTACACTCTTTTAGTGATGTATATTTTATACCCTATTTTATTCTGGAGTGGGTATTATTTTACTCGTCATATCGAGTGACGAGTGAATTTTATCTCACATTGAATAACGAGTGAAATTCACCTTACTCCAGAATGAGATGGGGTGTAAGATATACATCCCTAAAGAGGTGTATTACTTATATATACCATTTTCGAAACTCTTTACTATCTGTGCAGTGAAAAGTGAGATGTACCATGATAATAAAAATTTTACGAACAAATAGATTGTTCGTGCGTCTGGCTGAACTACTTATCACAAGCTGGAGTGTGGAAGCGAAAGAAGAATGTTGATTATATATATATATATATCTTAGAATGATGGTACAGCGCGGTAGTCGGAGTCCGCCATGAGGGCGGCGACGGCGGCGGCGGCCGAGGAGTAGATCTTCCCGACCTCGGCCTCGACCTCTGCCCGCTTGGCGAACCTCCCCTTAATGCGGGGCCGAGTCTCTGCGTATGCCTTTCTCGACGCGTAGCGTATCGTCTTCTCGAACCGCCGATTCTTCCGCTTCTCCCGGTACCGCATCACCCTCGCCTCCCGATCCATCTGCACCGTCTGGTCCTTCCCCTGCGCTGTTGCATCTGGCACCACTGCCGTCTCCGACGACGACATCTGCAGATTCATGCAATTGCCTCTACGGTCAACAAGACTGCCGATAGATACATAAATTTGTGAACTAGCTAGAAACTGTTCGGCACCATGGTCTGTACATGGTGCCTAACAGGTCTGATGCATCTTTTTCAGTCGATGCCATGCGTTTCACGTTGCAGAAAAGTTGCATATATTTCAATTTTTTTTTTTTTTTTTTTTTTTTCTTTCACAAAGAGAATAATATTTTAATATTTTAGATATATTTGATGATGCAAAAGAGAAGTAAGATAATTACACTGTGATTTAGGGAGTGATCCGGATAGGCGCCGTAGAAGTGGTCGGATCCGGCGGCTGCAGTGGCGGCGCCGAGGTCGGTAACGACATCATGAAAGCCGGCGTCTGCTGCGAGGATCTGTGGCTGCGGCGGCGGCGGCGGCGGCGGCAGGGCATAATTCAGATCAAGATACGGATAATCGGCGAAGAACAAGTCCTCCCCGGCGACCGTCGCCACCATCTCGGCCTGCAGCAGCGGCTCCTTCGCGCTCGGCTCCGGAAGCAGCCACGACGCCGCCTCCGCCTCCGTCTCTTCTTCCTCTTCTTCCTCTTCCTCTTCCCGTTCCTCCGCGTGCGCGTGCGCGTGCGCGTGCGTGTGCTCTTCTTCTTCTTTGAAGAGAACAATTCCATCGGCATCGGCGGCGGCGGCGGAGGAGGAGGAGGAGGAGGAGGGGAAGGGTTTGGGGGCGGCGGAGAGGGGGCCGAGGAAGGGGGCGACGGGGAGGCGGTGGTGACGGCGGGCGAGGGGGTTGGCGGAGTGGATGTCGGCGTCGCAGGCGTTGCAGAGCGCAGCAGCGTCGGCCTTGCAGGTCACGCAGGCGGGCGCCTGCTCGCACACCTCGCACAGCCACACCCTCTCGTGCGGTCGCTGCTTCTGCTGCTGCTGCTGCTGCTGCTGCTGCCGCCGCTCCCTTTTCCGCCCACGCTGCTGCTGCTGCAGCAGCAGCAGCAGTGGCATGATTTTTTTATTTGTACTATTACTATTATTATTAGTATTCGCGCTGCCGCCGCCGCCGCCGCCGTGGACGCGCGTGTCGCAGGCGCCGCAAAGAAAGGCAGCGTCGGCGTGGCAGTACAAGACTGCAGGCGCGGCGCCCCGGCACGAATCGCACGGCCTGGCAGAGAGTCCCCAGTAAGCCGCCGTGGCCACTCTCTTTTCCTCACCTTCGCTCGCCATTTTTAATTTTCTCTCCTATCGAAGATGGGAGTAGAGAATTAGAGATGATAGGAACAAGGTAGTAGAGATAGATAGATAGAGAGTAGGGACTTAAAAGAGCACACGTGGATCGCTCTCGGCCATGTAAGAGGAGGGGCGCTCGGATTTGCTTCGCGTAACTGTCATGGACTCGGGTTCTCCCGGCAACGTCGCGTGAATTTATCGCATGGACCGCGGTCTATGCTTCCACAAGTATTAGCTGCTGCAACTTTTTCTTATCACCAATTAATGCTATTATTATCGCATGGTGGGACGGATCCGAACGAGCCAATTAATTTTAATTATATTTTTAACATCCATTCGATAATAAAACGAATCAGTGCAAAAATAAATATTTTAAAAAATAAAATAGATTAAATAAAGTAAGATCACGACCCATACATAGTAATTAATATATATATTTTTTGGGTAACGCTACATGTACACCCCCAAAGGGGTGTACATCTTACACCTACCCATCTAAGGGTGGGGGGGTCACTTCACAAATTGTGAAGTGACCCCTCACCACACCCCACCCATTGGATGGGTGGGGTGTGCGATGTACACCCCCAAATGGGGTGTACAAGTAGCATTTTTCATATTTTTTAGGGTTAATTGCATACATGTTCCTGCAAATATGTCGAATTACAAATATATCCCTGCAAAATTCAACTTTTCATATTTATCCTTTCAAAAATCCAACGTTATTCAAATATGCCCCTACCGTCCATCTCTGTTAAAAAAGTTGATTTAACCCTAGGTTAAATGCTTAACCTTAGTTAGATTAAAAATTGAATTTACATATTTACCCTTTCCATATTATACCTCAAAAAAAAAAAAAAAAAAGGGAAAAAAAAAATTATTTTGATGATAAAATTTTATGATTTTTGGAGAGGGGCATTTTTATAACAAGTATAATGGTATTGTTTTTGGAGGGATATATTTGTAAGGGGTAAAAAAGTCATTTCACATCGAATCTGTTAAAAAATAAACCTATTCCAAACGGGGATTAACCAGAGGGGCATATTTGAAAAACTTTGAATTTTTGAAGGAATAAATATGAAAAGTTGAATTTTGCAGGGATATATTTGCAATTCGACATATTTGTAGGGACATGTATGCAATTAACCCTTTTTTTTAATTCATTTGTATTTCTATAGTAAATTCTAAAATAAAATTTGTATTTCTATAGTTAATTCTAAAATAATATATATATATATATATATATATATATATATATATGGAAAATGCTACTTGTACACCCGTAAGGGGTGTACATCTCACACCCCCACCCATCTAAGGGTGGGGGTGTGATGAGGGGTCACTTGATGTGACCCGTAAAAAATATCGACATCATTAAAGAAGTGGAGGTGTAGGATGTACACCCCTTCGGGGTGTACATGTAGCATTACTCATATATATATATATCGTACAGTATCTTTTTATTCAAAAACTAATATTCACTACTTAGCGCGTGCATTAAATTTTTTTAAAATTTAATTAAAAAATATTTTTGATTATTTATGAATACTAAAATGAAAGTCGTAAAATTTATGATCGATACAGAGCCGACGAAAGGTGCTTGCGTCTTGATCAAGACCGACTCTGGCTAGTTGTAAGTCATCGAGTGTCTTAGCTGAACGACAACAAAAGGCAAAATCATGATCGGGAATCAGCTTGTTGAACCGAAAAGAAGCATATACGAATACAAAATTAAAAATTCTAAAAAAAATAGGCACAAGATTTCGAATGCGAATCACGCAACTAATCCGAGATTGGCAAGCAGCGTCCTGCAATAATGAGCGTCGAGAATCACGTCTCGGTGCGCTTATCTTGGGGATGAACGTAGACGGAAAAAAGCTACTATCCAACCAAGAAGAATCAACTCAGAAGGAAGTGGTTGAAAATTAAATACGCGATGATTCCCCATAAATTACGGTACATACAGCCGTCTACGTGATTCAGACAAGTATAAATAAGTGAACTATCAAAAAAAAAAAAGTCTTGTAATCTCGTAAGTCAGTGGCCACCCCTACTATTCAATACCTTTAATATCTGCATTTACGGCTTTCGTAGACTAAGTTTACCGCTTTTCTTTATCGTTTTTCTAGATAGATTTTCTATCAACATTTACGGCTTTCCTAGGAGTAGTATTACTTGCAATCTATCCCTTATAATTTTTTCTCGAGCAATACAAAGTGAACCGGTTGTTTCGACAGTGTTGATTAATACCCTTTCATTTTAATTCGGCTCATCAAGACCGAATCGTATTCAGAGTTTGATTGAGAAGAATTCAGTAGAGAGGATCCCTCCTCGGCCTAATCATTTGGCACGCGGCGCATCACATCGAAAATGTCAGTTCAGAGGTCGATCGCGGATCGGACCAGGTCAATAATCATCTACGCATTTCGGCTCGAACAGATTACCAAAAACTTAATATATATATAGCACCATACAAATTTGTCTTAAAAGACTTGAAGCAATTTTATAAAATTGAATGTCCAAAACTAAAATCTAAGAACCTTTAATGTAAATACATATAAATTAATAAATATGATATACAACCTCAAAATATAGTTTATGCAAAAAATAATAATAAATTTGAAAATGTACTATGCATATATAAATAGTTATAAAATTTTGTGAAATAATCATTCTTTTTTAAATATATTTATTTTTTTCATCACGTCTATGCTGAAAATCGAAAATTGAATTATATATAAAAAAAAAATTATATAAGTATAATAGAAGTTTAGCAATTTCAAATTCAGAACCTTTAATATAATATATATATATATATATATTAAAATGATAAAACTATTTAAAAACTTTAAATATCAAGATATTAATATTTTTATATTTTATATTCAATAAAATAATTACAATTGAAAACTTGCAACATCTTGATAATTAAATGATTACTTTTGAGAGTATTTTGTTGATCACATCCCATCCCGTGGCATGCATTTACATTTAGAAAAACTTT
This sequence comes from Tillandsia leiboldiana, assembly GCA_029204045.2. Classification (NCBI taxonomy): domain Eukaryota; kingdom Viridiplantae; phylum Streptophyta; class Magnoliopsida; order Poales; family Bromeliaceae; genus Tillandsia; species Tillandsia leiboldiana. The sequence continues at coordinate 43,495,070 of CM055070.1, forward strand.
AGATACTCCCCTACAATTAATTTAGTGTCGTTTACTTTAATATATTATGATTTTAACTTTATGACTTAAAAGTACTATATAATCTCTATTTTTGTTTTCCTTTATATTAAATAGATCTTCTGTAATTTTTATAAAATATTTTTAATGGTCAATTCACTTACACATAACACTTAAACAAAAAAAAAAAAAAAACAAAAAAAAAAAAGAGCAGAGGCGGAACTAAAAATAAAAATAAAAATTACAAAGTGTTACAATTAAAATTATATGATACTAAAGTATGAATGATTAATTTTATACAACTCCTTTTAAGTATATTGAATATGTTTCTATAAAATTTAATTTTTTATATTTATCAATTTAAAAGTTCTAACTTGTTCATATATATTTCTCTAATTTTTTAACCGAATATAAATAAAATATTAATTTTGTACTTATAATTAGGGATGTCAACGAGCCGAACACGAACGAGCTGGGATCGGCTCATGTTCGGCTCGTTTAATAAACGAGCCGAACACGAGCTGACTCCTTTAAATATCGAGCTGGCTCGCGAACAACAAGTTTGATTTTCATTCCTACTATTAAGTGTAAAGTTAAAAAAAATTAAAAAATTAAAATTTTAATCTAATAATTAAAATTCATAAAAAATTAATGATCTAAAATTTAAATAGTATAATATATATATATATATATATATATATATATATATATATATATATATATATATATATATATATATATATTCATTCGAGCTGTTATCGAACGTGCGAGCTGATCCCAGCTCGTGTTTGACTCGTTTATTAAACGAGCTGAGGAATTCGGCTCGTGTTCGGCTCGTTTACTAAACGAGTGATTCGATATCGAGCTCATTTCGAATCGAACACGAGCTGGCTCGCGAACAACGAGCTGGATTGCCACCCCTACTTATAATATATCTGAAAGGATAAAAAGATAAATTTATCTCACTCACTAACTAACTATATTTTTCTAACGAATATATGAACAATTTAAAATTTTTAAATAAATAAATATAAAAAATTAAATTTTATAAAAATATATTTATTATTGTATATTTTTTTTTTATGAAGCGTGCACTTTATTATTAATTAGATTCATATTTTGGATCCCCGGTCTATGGACGGCGGTCCACGGAATGTTTCTTTCCAAAGTGGGGCCCACCTTCGAAAGCTGACATGTGATAGGGTCTTTTGGGTGCGCGAATAGTTGTAACTTTTTTTTTTTTTAAAAAAAAAATTTATATTTTTTTTTACGAGTGATGTAGGGGGTGGGGCCCGCATAAATAACACGCACCAAAACTTTTCTTTCCACACAGCTTAGATTGAACTGCCACGTGGCATTTCTTTATTGGTTGATTTACCGACAGCCTTATCACCTCCCCGATATGCTACTCCCACCCATCCTTCCTCAGATCCAACCTAAGACCGTCTGATTCGAGATTTCAAACATCCAATCAACTGCTCAACGATGATATTATAAATTATTTATAAATTTTTATTTATTTAAAATTAATATATAATTTTATTTATAATTTTTTTATTAATATTTTATTCGTGTTGTAAAATATAATATTATAAATATAATTAATTTTGTAGTAATAAATAAATTTATTAAATTTGATTTAAATTGACTAAGATGAATTTTATTTAGTTTCAAATAATTATATCTTTCTGATCGGAGATTCTAAATATCAATCGATTGTTCGCAGCAATGGTGATATTATAAGTTACTTTTATAAATTCACACTTGTTTAAAATTGATATATAATTTCATTTATAATTCATCTGTAATATTTTAGACATGAATTTTATTTACTGAATTTGATTTAAATTTTTAGGATGAATTTTATTTAGTTTCAAACAATCACATCTTTCTGATTGGAGATTCCGAATATCAATCAACTGCTCGTAGTAGTGATGATATTATAAGTTATCTATAAATTCGTATTTATGTAAAATTGATACATAATTTTATTTACAATTTATCTGTAATATTTTACTCATGTTGTAAAAAATAATATTATAAACAAAATTGATTTTGTAGCGATAAATAAATTTATTGAATTTGATTTAAATCTGCTGGATGAATTTTATCAGTTTCAAAAAATCACAACTTTTTTATTGGAGATTCTGAATATTAATCAACTGCTCGAAGAAATGATCATATTATAAATTACTTATAAATTCACATTTGTGTAAATTGAGACATAATTTTATTTATAATTCTTATATAATATTTTACTCACATTGTAAAAAATAATATTATAAATAAAATTAGTTTTGCAGCCATAAATAAATTTATTGAATTTGATTTAAATCTAGGATGAATTTTATTTAGTTTCAAACAATATTTATATCTTTCTGATCAGAGATTCCAAACATCAATTAATTGCTCGCAGTAATAATGATATTATAAATTACCTATAAATTCACACTTATTTAAAATTGATACATAATTTTATTTACAATTCATCTGAAATATTTTATACATGTTGTAAAAAATAATATTATAAACCGAACTAATTTTTGTTGAAAATAATAATTCAAACTTAAACTAAAAGTTGGTTTGAGATACAGTTTATTTAAATTATATTTAACAGTTTATTTGTAATTATTTAAATTTTTGATCTGTTATGATTTGATAGCTATATATATATCTAGGCATAGTAATTGAATAAAAAAGGACCACAGTAGATATGGTCGCATAAGGTCAAGGATATCGTGGAGAGTATAATTGAATATTTCTTATTAATAAAGAATTAACTATTTTTCAATGTCTCTTCTTCATATTATTGTATTATTGTTGTATTTTAGAATTGATGATTCTGAATTACATAATGAGTATCAGCGTGAATACCGTATTTAATAATTCGTATGAAAGATGTTTTACTCTTTCAACAATTTTATTGTGATAAATAAATTTATTAAATTTGATTTAAATTTATTGGATGAATTTTATTTGTTTCAAGCAATCACATCTGTCCCTGCTAAAGGCACTTGCTAATTATTACTTCACATGTGAAAAATTCTTTGTACCTTTTTTGTGGCCCTTATGTACTGCCATAGTCCTCTTTGTTATATGGTATTAATCAACCATTAAATACAAGGAAAGCTAAATAAAGTTAGAAGTTTAAAGGTGCTCTCTTAGTTGTATATAAAATTATAAAAAATAATTTTTATAAAATATAATTGTTGATGAATTTTTTTTTATATATTTTGTAGTGTTGAGTTAGTAGAAAAAAAAAATTATATTAACATTTGTTTGGTTAAAAAAAAATTTCAGTGAAAAAAATTAAATAAAAAAAAAAATTATGCCGCTTGAGTTTTCGTTTTCTACATAAAATCTATGAAATGTGCAAATATTTTATTTTTCTCAAATTCGTAAAAATAAGTTTTTAAAAATATTTTTTAACGACTAAGCAAATATACGAAAAATAAAATTTTAAATCGAAAAATAATTTTCAATGCATTTATGGCCAACCTAACACATCCCTAGTGAGTACAATTATTTAAAAGTGTGCTCCAACATATGATTCCACTGGTTATAACAACTAGCCGAATTTTTTTTATCAAGCCATATTAAAATTTAATAACTTAAAATCAATTTAGCTGATTTTATATTCTACTAGTATAGATTAGTTTTATAAAAAATAAAATTTTATAACTTAAATTTATTTAATTTTATCTATAAATTAGTATTTTATAATTAAGTATGATACTAAAATAATAATATATATTTATTTTTTTATATAATAAAATTAAAAATACTAATTAAATATTTATGACTTTATAGTAAGTCACGGGTTCAGCCAATGGCCCACTAGTTGAATCAGCAGCCCTTGATCCAGTAATTTTTTTGGATCGCTATTCAATCCGACTTTTAAAACAATGAGTGAAACTTAAACTCATAATCCCTATTTCATATTAAATAATATAAAATAATAATTATGCTTTAAAATTTTAGATTACTATTGCGTAGTATCTTTGTAATATTTTATATCTAACCGTGTCTGAATATTTGTAATGTAATTTTAATAAATAGTAATTAAGTACGAATGTTGAAATAAAGGTAACTTTTTATGCGAAGAAAAAGTTCAGAATTTTATTAAAAATTTCATAGTTGAATCCTAATTGAATTAGAATAAAATATTTAAATTTATTAAAATTAAATTGATTAAAATTTAAATATTAATTAGAATGGAATTCTTATTTATATTTTTTTTTTTTTTTTTTTTTAAGATTAATTTGTGAAGGGTGTACCTTTGGTGCTCAAAGTGTTGTGAAGCTTCACAAGTGTAGTACGGCGTAGGTGAGTGTGTCTTAATATCCGTACTATGTGATGGGAGATAAAGGCAATTGTTTGTTCCTAGTGTACGTAGGGGTGCATGTGAGAGGTATCTTCTTGAGTTTATAGAAGACAATATATATATATATATATAGAGTTGGGCTGGAATGCTATTGATAGCACCAGCCCAACTTTGTCACCCATTTTATATCCTTTGGATTGCGTTGAGATTTGTGAAAGCTATTTAATTTTTACTTTTTCTTTTTACTTTTTCTTTTTTTTTTTTTCATTAAATAACTTTCACAAATCTCAACGCAATCCAAAGGGTATAAAATGGGTGGCAAAGTTGGGCTGGTGCTATCAATAGCATTCCAGCCCAACTCTCTATATATATATATATATATATATATATATATATATATGGGACAATTTTTTATATACCCCTAAAATTTTTTCTGTTTTTAGATTTACCTTTCTTAAAAAGCTAATATTAAAACTACTCTTCTTACGTTCCAACTTCTTTCTAAAATACCCCTGAAGTTAAACTCTGTTAGTGTACCGTTTGGAGCTACCGTTATCTGTATGAAATTATCATTTTGCCCTTTCAAATATACCCTTCTACCATAACCAACTTTTTCTTATGTACCCTTAAAATTTTTAATAGTTTTGATAGATAGGGACAAAATAGGTATATCTGATAGTTTTCAACTCCGATTATTATTTAACTCTAGTTTAATCCTATTTAACTTAACAAAGGGAAACGATAGGGGTATTTTTAATAACGGTGTAACGTATGAATGGTATATTGGAAAGAAAAAAATAAAAAAGGTAAATCAGATATTTTTTCAGATTTCAGAAATACACAGACAATTATCTATATATATATATATATATATATATATATATATATATATATATATATATATATATATATATATATATATATATATATATATATATATATATATATGATGATATATTATTTTATCTGTATATTTTTTGATTAGTTTATTTCTCTTTTTTATATTGTATCAATTTTTGCTGAGTAGGTAAATTTACCATAAAAATTTGATTTGATATTTCGTCGTAAAATTTCAACAATTGATATCAAGTGAATATAAAATTAACAATAGACTTAGGAATTCTCAAAATCTAATTTCGAACGAGCACCATATTCCCAACCCATAGCAAAAGTAATTTAATTTACATATTAGATCTAGCATAAATTTTAAGGAAGGGTTCAAATCTAATCCAAAAATTTGAGTTTCTAAATATGTATTTATTTTTATATTAAGAATTTAAGTATTCATCGGCAGGTCTGTATTCGTCGCAGTTTTTGTGCTGATGGCAAAACTCAATTTTTTTTTTTCTTTTTTTTTTAAAAATAATTACGTGCTAAAACTTTCTTTTCTTTAAATTTTACTTGTAATTTTCTCAACAAATTAAGTTCAAAATTTTTTATAAAGATATATAATAAATAATTAACAAATTTTATTATCATATTATTATATATCGACACATATATATATATATATATATATATATATATATATATATATATATATATATATATATATATATATATATATATATATAGAGTTGGGCTGGAATGCTATTGATAGCACCAGCCCAACTTTGCCACCCATTTTATATCCTTTGGATTGCGTTGAGATTTGTGAAAGCTATTTAATTTTTACTTTTTCTTTTTACTTTTTCTTTTTTCTTTTTTTCATTAAATAGCTTTCACAAATCTCAACGCAATCCAAAGGGTATAAAATGGGTGGCAAAGTTGGGCTGGTGCTATCAATAGCATTCCAGCCCAACTCTATATATATATATATATATATATATATATATATATATATATATATATATATATATATATATATATATATATATATATATATATGGCCGACAATTATCGGTACTGGTCCGCATGCATGCACCGTGCCACGTGTGCCACGGCATTTAAATCCCTGCTTTCTACCTAAGATCTTCATTTTGCATTAGATATGAGATTATTGTTCTTAATTAACACCTAATTAAGATCTTCATTTTGCATAGAATATATATAAAACTAGGAATTATTCTTATATAACAGCTAGATATATAGGATCTCCTAAATATCACATTAAATATTTTCTCCCATCCCTCATGTACTCTGTGTATAATTCTCTTTATAAGTCAATAACGTACTACAAGAAATTAATGAACTAATTAATCTAACCAAAATAATAGGCTTATAAATGGGCACGTAAAAGATTTTTTTAAAAAATGCTGTAAATTAAGGATCATTTATCACATTTGATTTTTGGATTAGTAGTAACCTGAGGTGTCCATGCATTATATAATTAAAATATTAAAAATAATAATATTTTAATATTATATTTTAAAAAGTGCAAAATAAATTTACTGCCCCCACTTAAAAGGATAATAAGGGAACATACTTTTGTAGTAGTGGAGAATTTAATTTGAAAGTTTAATGGCTTGTATGTAAAAATTTAGAGCTTGTGGCCTGAGTTTTGGTGATGGACGGTTTCGTAGCTTAATCTGGTAGAGTTACTCGTAGTTTAGTGACAAGGTTTGTATTTGGTGGGCGCCTCGCGGGGCTTTGTGAGGACGTCAGTGTCGTATCCCTTGTGGTTAGGATGGTTTTGGCGAGCGAAAGCTCATGGGTCCGATTTTGGTGGATGAACTGAGGTGCATTTTCGCATAGCGAGACTTTAGTTACTGACTGTTTTTGTAGTGCCCATGATTTTTTTTATTTGAGTCACTTTTGATGTGTGTGTTGTTTTTTTTATTTTTCGCGTGTGTCGATTTTATTGGTTTTGATTTTTATGTTGTAAAGCTCGTTAAACAGAGAACGGTAATTTTTACAAGTTGAACGTTCTAAGCAGAAGAAGACTCAGAAAGAGATGCGTGGATTAAAGTTGCATAGAGTTTGGAGATCTGGGTATCGTTTTGCTTCCTAGACACAACATCATTACAACTTCAATCCAGCTTTGTTTCAACCTCTTGCAGTCGTCGCGACTCGTTGAAGCTTCTCGTCGCGGCTCATTTCCACATACTTCCACATGACATTGATACAGCTCGATCCGACGGGGAAATTGTAGTAATGATCGAAAAATCACCATTTCTTAGTTTCGTTTTCACCGTTAAGTGTCGTTATTGTTGTTTTGGTCGGGGGAATGTTGTTATGGACAAATTGTGTCAGGATCGGCCTACTTGGCCGTATTCCCTGCTGCTAGCTTGTTGCCGTGGTCTAGATCACCCAATTGGGACTTTTGCGGCTGTATGAAAGCTTAATCGAGCCTCCGATACCGAAATCGGTATTTTTGAAAGAGCAATGCTATATGTACACCCCGAAAGGGGTCACTTGAAGTGACCTCTTATCCACTCCCACCCATTAGATGGGTGAGGTGTATGATATACACCCCGAAGGGGGTGTATATTTAGCATTTACCTTTTTGGAACCCCGCTTGGATCAATTTTTGAGATTGGAGTTTCGGTGGCTCTGTGGCATTCGTGCCGCTATCCTGACACCCAAATGGTGTGATTCAGAATGTTTTGGAGCCAAAATGAAGTTCTATTGTGTTAAATCAGCATTTAGAATCGATTCGGTTACCGTTTTGAAATGTTTGTTTAGGAAACTTGAGGGCTGCTTTGGAATTTTGTTGGTGAGCTTTTCTATGTGTTGTGGATGCCTTGAGTTCACTGCGGGGTGTCATGGCACATGGGTTCGGTCGTGTACCGCTAGTCGGTTCCACCACCAAACTGGTGTCCAGAATATCAGAAATGAGATCTTGTGGCCGAGTGGTGTGATTGGGAGCTTTCGGTCATGCTTGTTTCTGGCCAGAGTTTTATCGTAGTCAAGTTTCATGCAAATGTAACCCTCTAGGCGGATCGTTACTCTCGTAGTTGTACCGACTCCAAGAAGGTGCAGTTTCGGAGCCCTTTGTGATCGAATCTCGTTGCTGTGATGCACTGTTTGTGTAGTTGGTTTTCGAGACTCGAAGGATGTACTCCGAAAGGTTTTCGCTGGCTAAAACTGATTTATAGGTATGTGCGGGCATGCATAGCTAGTTTCCACGCCAAAACTAGTGTAGATTAGAACCGTCGTGGCTAATTTTCGCAATCGTAATCCCCGTAGCTGAGCACTTTACATGCAGCTGTCTCGACACCAAAGACGGAGACTTTAAAGACTGAGTAGGGTTGATGTTGTGTCCCGGATTTTTCGCGGGACTTGACCGTGTGGTTGGCGGTGTGAAACACCTATTTTTGGTGTATTGAGTGCGTTGTGCGTCAAATGGATGCCAAAAACGGACTCAGTGCGCAGAAACAGTCGAAATTGACTATTTTCGGGCGAAATCAAGCTTACGGGCCGAATTTGCGGGTGGGCCGGTCCACGGCCCACCGCGCGTGCACTAGGTGCGGCGAACACGTGCGGCCGCCACGTGGCGAGCGTGGGTTGGCCGAGCTCGAGCGCGGTGACCGAGGGGCACGCGGGCGGGGGCATGGGCGCGCGTGGGCGGCGCCACGTGGCAATGTCGCGTTGGGCGCGCCCCACCAGGCGCGTTGACGCGAGCGCCCCGCATTGACGCGGGGCGCTGGGCAACGTGGGCACGGCCACGTGGCGGGGCCCCGTTGGCGCCCGCTCCGCGCTAGGCGGAGCGCGCCGCGGGCGCGTTGACGCGGGGGCGCCTGGTCGGGCACTGTAGCAAGCCCGGTTTCGAGCTATTTAAAGCCTGAAACTCCCATCTTTTTCCCCCTTTCTTCTTCTAGCTCCGTTCAAAAAATTTGTGAGCGAGAAAAAATTATGGGAAAAATTCGTGGGGGTTTTTGCTGTACCGTGGGATGTGCCGTTTGTGTCGTGGAGCGCGTATGAGGTGTTCCACGGAGCCGGACAGTCGTGTGTGCGCCCATTCGTTGGCGTGCCGGATCAAGGTAGGTGTCGCCTCGTGTTTTGTTGTGTTTTTCGGCACAATTCTTAGTTTCTGCTTTTGAGGTTTCTGGAACATCTTTGAACCCCTTTCTTGCCGGTGATTTTCATGGAAGACGGAGCTTGTCGGATTTTTATCTCCGCGCTCGGGTATCGGATTTCGGCCTGTGAGGACTTGATTGACATCTGCTCTTCGCGAGGATCGCAGCCATATTTATATTGGAATTTTTGGATCTCGCAGGTGATATTTTGGATTCTTTCGGACTGATCTTTTCGCAGATTTGTGGTCGTGGGGACTTTTACTTATTGCGATGTTTGGACCATATCTTTGTACCCAGGAGGAGTTTTTGGGTGTTTTTGGGCCCGTTGGAATCGTGGGAATCCGAGGATTGTTCCTGTTCAATTTTAGCCTATTTGGATCTTGGATTGACGCGCGCTTCAGGTAGGTTGCTTCATCTCCAAATTCGGTGGATTATTCATTAATTCTATCGTGTAGTAAATCATGGATGATTGCTAGATGTGTTAGAAAGCATGTTAGATATAGAGAGGATATTCTCGTGTTGTTATCATGATCATGTTGATGTATGATTCCTATCTATTTTAACTTAAATACCACTATTGGAACTTGATCTAGCACCCTGTTATATGTTACATGTGTAACCAGACTAGTAGAAAACCTTTACTTGGGCTAGGTTCATTTATACTCTAGACATCCACACGTTCTATTCTATTCCTAGACATAGTGTTTTCCTCGCCCGGGTAGTGGACTGAGTGGTCGGAATTTATTTTAGTGTGGGATGCATGTTACATTCATGCTTGGGAGCCGAGTGGAGTTTGGTAAATGTAGCTAGTCTTGTATTTGTGGTGGGAACCGTTTGGGTAAACGGTGGTCCCGGGTAGTCGTATTTCTCTGTTTTATTTGTCGTCACTATGTTAGTGACAGTGGTGTACTAGTGATAGCAGGACCTAGAACCCAGACTATTTTTGGACACACATAATTTCTGTAAACTAATGTTTTCCTTCCAAACTTCGAGGGGTCGCCGGAGCCTATTCTTGTTTGATTTGGGTGAAGGCAATAGCCCTTCGGGGTTTGAAAAATAAAACTTATTTGAACTGATTTTTATTAAAGAACTAAAATATATTAAATTGGGTTTCTCAGATTAAAATAGTTTTCAGTAATAACTGTTATATTTTATTACAAACTTCTTCACCCGAGAGAGTTTGGGTGATTTAGGTTCTAGGGGTCGTTCCCTTATTTCGAAACGAAAGCTACGGGGGTTGTGCTTGGAACCTGTTCTTGTTTGATAGGGTTGTAGGTGTTGGTCTCCTGGAACTTTCGGACCCTAGTTGGTTTCTTCCGTATTTTTTACCGAGGTTGTTGTTTTCCCGAACTGTAAGGGGTCGGAAACTTCGAAAGGCGGAGCCTGGAGTCTGTTCTTGTTTGATTGGGGTTCTAGGCACCGACCTATCGGGATTTCCGAACCCATATGGTGTCGATCCATTCTGTGTCATCTGTGAGTTTGGTGGAGCCGTTGGGTTGACGGCGGTCCTGGCTGTCGAGTATCTCCAGCCCGTGAGTTAGAGAAGTGATGTGGTTATTGACGATCTTGTTGATCGTGGATTTGGATTATAGCCTGCATGAGCCTTATTGAGCTCGGCAGAGATGCGCGGAAACTTTCCTCGGTGGGGTCGCGGCCCTCGAGTGCCGCTCCGGAGCTAGGCCTGTGACTTTGCTATCGCGACTTGTCGACGCAGTCCCTCTGGCTGGGCCAGTTTTGGCAGTCACGGACGCCCTACGTAAGTCCAGTCCTCCGTAGATGTAATGGCAGTAGGTGGGCGCAGGTTTGACTGGACCCTATGTGGCAGTCACTGTGATTGGGTTGATTGTATATTGTGGGTTAGAGTCGATGCATTATTTTTCATCTATATCATCCTTTGATCATTGTAGATAGAGGCATGATAGCTGTAGATTTCTTTCCAGCTTATCTTTCCATTATTACAGTTTTCCTGTTATCTTATGCCTCTAGTAGACTTAGTGGGCAGACCGTCGGGCTTGGTGGCAGTACCCACTGAGAACTACTGTGGGATGTATATTAACACTCCATATATCACAACTTATATTAAATAATTAATATTTTAATATCAAAATTTAATTAAATATATTTGTTCTATAAAGTCTAATAATTTAAATACATTTAATAAATTAAATTTAAAATTTCTATTAAATAATTTTAAGTATATGGTGTTTGTACACATATATGCCACGCATAAAGAATACATAGAGGGTGTTTGGCCTAACTTCTAAAAAATGATTTTGAATTCAAAAATAATTTTCAGTTCAATAAAGTGTTTGACAACATTATTTTTAAAATCTAATTCTGATTTGTAGAATCAATTTTAAAATTTTCGAGGTCCAAAATCAAAACAACTAAACCCTAATTTTTTAAATTTGATTCTAATTTTGGACTCAAATTTTAAAATTTTATTTTAATTTTTGATTAAAATTTAAATTTTAAATTTAAATTTATATTTTAAATTTTATATTTGAATTTTTAAATTTTAACTTTTAAATTTTAAAATTTAAAATTTAGATATTAAATTTTAATTTTAAATCTTAAATTTTGAATTTCAATTCTCAAATTTAAAATTCAAATTTAAGATCAAATTTAAAATTTAAAATTCAAAATTTTAAATGTTAAGTTTTAATTTTCAAATTACAAGTTTCAAAATTTTAAAATATAAAATTTTAAATTTTAAATTTCATGTTTTAAAATTTAAATATTCAAATTTCAAATTTCAAATTTTCAAATTTTAATTTTAAATTTGAAATTCTAAATTTAAATTTAGATTTAAATTTTAAAATTTAAATTAAAATATCAAATTTTAAATTTCTATGCAAATTTAAAATTTAAATTTAAATTTAAATTTATTTTAAAATTAAATTCAGTAAATAATGATCAAATAATAATTTTTTTTTACCAAACAGTTTTACAAAATTATATCAGAAAAATCGCTTTCTATTTAAATTAAGCTAAATGCTCTGCCACTTTTATCCAAAATAAAATTTTCAAACCAAATTTAATTATGTAGAAATCACTTATTCAGAATATAAGCCAAACTGACGCTTAATAAAATTCACTCGTGATTCTATGAGAGAGGGAAAAAATTTGTTTGCACCTTTTATATTAAATAATTAATGAAATATCTAATAATTAGTACTGTAAAATTAAATATGTAATATAAAATATTAAAATAATTAATTATACTATAAAAATTTATTTTTAAAATAATTAATTATACTATAAAAATTTATTTTTAATGTACATTCTAGAGCCGGTGTATGGTGCAATAGGTGCATCCAAACTTATTATTGTATATATTATGGCAAACTTCTATTGGTCCATGCCTTAATTTTCATTCTATTGATGTGATCCAATGGGCAAATTATGTATTGTATTACTCATTCACAATATAGAAGATTGTAAAATTTATGAATAGTTTTGAGAAAATCATCTTCTCTCCCAGTTTCCAAGGATGGTGAGTTTTTTATATGCTTTAATCTCTATGATAATTTTTGTATGAGTGATGTGCCTTATTTATTGTAAACCTGGTAGGCAATTCCTCATCTTAAATCAATATAGATAATGGTTGGTAGAGAAGTTCCTAAATAATATCCAAACAAAAAATATAGTATAGTTAGACTATGTTATATCTCTATTTTTTTTTTTTTTTTTTGTAAAATGTTTGAATAGTTAAAAATGTAATTTTTGTAGAGTATTGTTATACTATACCCTAAAAAATAGGTTACAGTGAAAATTCACTAAATTTTTTATATTTTGAAATTCTATTTCTCGAGCTCAGAGCCCATCTCACCCACCCCTCTCACGAACCCCTCCCAACTCATCAACTCCGACCCCCAACCCAAACCCATCCCATCTCCGACTAGGACGGTAATGTGGGTCGTGCCCATTTTTTTTTAGCCGAAACGGGCTAGGGGCCGGCCCGGATTCAAATCCGAGCCGGGCCATGTCAGGTCGGAGCTACAAAGCCTCCGGCCCAGCACGGCCCTCCGGTCCGGAAGGCACAGGTCGTGCCCCGAACAGGTCACTGAAAATTTTTATTTTTAATTTATTTTTTAAAATATATAATATTAAAAAATATAAATAATAAATTATTTTTATTTAAATTAATATTTTGATAAAAAAAATTTAAAATTTATAAAAATAATTATAAAATAATAAATATTTAATTTTTTTTAAAAAAATTATAAATTTTTATTTTTTAAAAAAACATAAATTTGAAATAAAATTTTGGTTCAATAGACCAAAATTATTTGGTCTATTGGACCAAAATCTCTACTCCCAAAGTCTGCATGGCAAATTTTAGGAGGAGTGTTCTTAGGAAGATGGGCGAGGAGCTCTTCTCCCTAGGAGTTCAGACCCCAAGAGGCCTTGGGCTTTGGACCTTGGGGTCCAGGCCGTGCTGGGTTAGCTAGCACGACCTAAGCGGACCGTGTTGTGCCGTGCCGTGCCGAGCCGCGGACCTCTCCTAGGTCCGGCACAGCCTAGGCCTATTTCAGGTCGGGACGGTCTAGGCCATCATGCCCCAAATGAGAGGCCCAGCATGGTCGGCAATTTCGGGCCGGGCTGGGTTGGCACAGGTGCTGCAGCGCCCATGTCGTGCTGCAGCCTAGCCCGAGGCCGTATCGGGTTGGGCGACTCATGGGCTGTCTGGTCCGTTTTATATCCCTATCTCCAACCCTTTCCCCTCCGCCTCTCCCTCTAAACTTAGTGCCCTACTTGTTGTCGCCATCGCCGTCACCGTTGTCTCAACCGCTACCGCCCCTGCTTTTGCAGACCCCCACTTCAGTCACGGCAGTCGTCACGACCACTGCATGTCTCCGCAGACACCTTAAACGCCGTCATCGCCATCATCGCCGCCGTCGTCGCTGCTGCCGCCATCCCTTCATTCTCTTTAAATTTTGTTGAAGTAGTTAATAATTAGTTAATTTTTTTACTAATTTTTTATATTTTTAAAATTAATTCAAAATAAATTAATTTATGTCTTCTTTTTTTTTCTAGATTTTGTTAAAAAAAAAGTGTTGTGATTAATATTAAGGATCCAAAAAAAAAACTGATACTAACTAGGTTAATAATTTTTTAATAATTTTTCAAGATTTTTAAAATTAATTTAAAATAAATTAATTTATGTCTTTTTTCTCTGTCTAGATTTTATTGAAAAAAGTATGTGATGCGGTCAATATTGAGTATTCACAAAATATATATATATATATATATATATATATATATATATATATATATATATATATATATATATATATATATATATATTGATGGTAACTAGATTAAATTTTTACTATTTTTTTAAAATATTTAAAATTAATTTAAAATTAATTTAAAATAAATTAATTTATATCTTTTTTCTCTCTCTAAATTTATTAGAAAAAAATATGTGATATGGTTAAAAAATAATAATAATACTGTCGTTTAAAAAAATAAAAAAACAACGTCACTTAAAATAAAAAAACTTTCTACCATTCAAAAAAAAATATAACGCCGCTAAAATAAAAATCAATGACGCCATTAAAAAAAACATTTTTGTTTTTAAAAAATTAACACTATTATAAAAATAACACCATTTTTAAAAAAGGACAACGTCCTTAAAAAAAAAAATAATGCTGATTAAAAGAAATATTATCGTTCAAAAAAAATAAATTCGTTAAAGAAAAAACATATTGCAAAAAAATAATAATAAATACAGTAGAAAAGGTAATCTAACCTCTGTAATTAAAAAATAACTAGTTCAATATCCCGCGGTTCGCTGCGGGAATTACAATGTAATTAAGTATTAAACATTAAACTAATTAAGTATTAGACATTCAATATCATATATTACATAGAGCACAGAAATATTATATTATAAAAGTAAACTATAGGTATTAGACATAATGTATTACATAGAGAACAAAAATTTAGACATAATGTATTACATAGAGAACAGAAATATAACGGCAACTATTCAATAAGTAGGTAACTATATGAAGGACAACTGGTAGTTCTTCATTTGTTCTGCTTATTAGATGGATTTGCTTCATTAAACCTACAATAGTAATAAATAAATAAATTATACTTATATTCTATAATAGATAAATAAATAAATTATACTCATTTTCTACAATAGATTAGATATCTTACGTAAGTCGAATTTTTTTAGAATGCTGTATGTCAGATAAGTTTTGAGCGCATAGATTAGATATATTATTTCTAAATTAGTATATTACATTTTCCTAGATGTTGAACACTTTTTTTGATGTGATGTGATATTATTTTTTAGAGATTTTGGACAACTTCCTAAAAATTCTAGAAAAATTACTATCATGATTGCTCGATATAATATTTCTACTATTATAGTTACTTATATGACTTAGTGGTTTGATGTGGTATGTGATGTGATATTGGCTTTCCCTAGATTTTGCACAACTTTTGAAAAATTCTTAGTGATTTGATGTGATATTTAGTAATTTTTCACTATTTTGCACAACTTTTGAAAAATTCTTAGTGATTTGATGTGATATTTAGTATTTTTTCACTATTCTCCAGAGTTTGTGTCAGATTTACCTAGATTCCTTATGATGATAGATTTTGAAAAGTATAATTCCTTCTCTTCTTTTCCTATTTTTAAAATTATTATAGATATATATAATATAGAATTCCTCCTTTTTGTTGATGTGATGTGATATTACCTTTTTCTAGATGCTGAACACTTTTTTTTGATGTGATGTGATATTATTTTTTAGAGATTTTGGACAACTTTCAAAAAATTCTAAAAAATTTGCTATCATGATTGCTTGATATAATATTTTTACTATTATAGCTACTTATATGACTTAGTGATTTGATGTGATGTGTGATGTGATATTGACTTTCTATCTCTAAAATCATATATAGGGTTACTATAAATATATATAATAGATTTTGTACGATGATGGCATATATTTTGAGATATCGTTAATTTTTCAAATGGTATATATATATTATATGTAAGATTTTATAAGATTAAATGAATATATTAAAATGGCATATATTTTGGGATATCGTTAATTTTTCAAATTGTATATATATATTATATATAAGATTTTATAAGATTAAATGAATATATTAAAATTTTAGTTAAAATTTAAAAATAAAAATATTATATATAAGATTTAATAAGATTCATATATGAAAATTTCAGTTAAGATTTAAAAATAAAAATATTACATATAAAATTTTGTAAGATTAATACTTAAATATTTGATTTGATTTGATTGACGTGATATTTTCGAAAATGATGAATTCTCAAAGATGTTGAAAAGATTGTGTTTGTTAAGATTTAGGAATGAAAATATTATTATATATCAATTAAGATTTTAAGAATAAAAATAGTATATATAAGATAAAAATGTATACTCAATAGAACTGAAGTAGGATACACACGGGAAACAGTACAAAAACAAGACAACACCTAGCAAACAGTGGAACAATTATTAGAGAATAAATGTTGCCTATTATATTAATTAATGGTATTAATGCTATTTTCTTTATCATTCATTACCTTCCTTACTTCAGATTGCAAACAGCCAATGGTATACTACATTGACATAGAAATAGAAATATGGATATACTACATTGACACAATTACTATTTATAGAAATAGAAATATGGATACTAAAAGGGAGTAGACATTATGGGGAATCTGAGAAAATCTGAGACAATCTATGAAGAATAGTGGGAAACTAGTTAAACACCCGCGCTTCGCGGCGGCCGAATATATTTACAGTAAATTAATATTAATAATTAATAATTATTAAGTAATGAATAATAAATTATTTATAAAGATAGGAATATTTAATATATTATAAGATTTTCAACTTTATAAGTCAGAAAAAAGAAGGAGCACAGAAGTACAATTAATACATATACCAATTGTTTGTTAACAAATAGCATCACTTCAACTTTAAATCAAAAAATATGCATGATTAATACGTAAAGTTGTCTGATTAAATCCAAAAAAGATGCATGATTTAATTGTTATACAATTCAATTAAATCCAAAAAGGTGCATGATTAATACGTAAAGTTCTCTGATTATTTGTTGTTAGTAG
This sequence comes from Tillandsia leiboldiana, assembly GCA_029204045.2. Lineage (NCBI taxonomy): Eukaryota > Viridiplantae > Streptophyta > Magnoliopsida > Poales > Bromeliaceae > Tillandsia > Tillandsia leiboldiana. The sequence goes on from CM055070.1 coordinate 43,512,471, forward strand.
AAAAAGGTTAATTATTTGTTGCTGGTGGATGCCCCCTTATCTTCTGCGAGCCTGCAATGTCAACAGATGGAAAGTTAAGAAAAAATAAAAGATTTCCTGATGAAAAGTTCGCTCAATGAGAGGTTCGTACAACAAAGTTACCTAAAACGTTTTCTGCCTGGTTTTCAATATTTGAAGTTAATTTAGTAGCATCTTTAGACAATCTGATAAAAGCCAACGCAATACATTAGCAACTAAAATATAGTATTTCATACATGGAAGATCATGTAGAGAAAAAATAATAATTAGCTATACCTAGAATGTGTTATTGCCGACGGAGATATTTCTCCAAATATGTCATTCTGAGTATGCGTGGAAGGAGTTAAAACTATTTGTTCTTCGATTTCAGGTTGGTCTTTTTGGTATAACTGATTTTGGACTTTTGTCGGAACTTCGGAGAAGAAACATTTACCTACCTTAAATGATCTAATGCCCATGCTTAACTTATAACTATCGATCGTAACTTGAAAAATATGTTTTTCGCCAATTATATTTTTAATAACTAAAGGGAGAGTGAATCGGTCAGAGTCATCGGCAGTAGCAAGGTTTTAGGCAGGTACATGGATTAGCTCCTGTGCAACTCTCCCAAAGATAGTGAAGTTGGCATCACCAGTTTCATCAGCAACAGTTGCATCCAATTTGTACCTGTTATTTTTTAATTTTATGAAACACAACAGTTAAAAAAGATGAAATTTAAATACGTAATTTCATCCAATCAACCCACCATGGCATAGGGGGTTCATCATTTTTTCTACAATGTCCACAGCAAAATTCTTCTCCATAAGTTTTAATTGCTAATTTGCATTCGCAACAGGCTTTATATATTAGGGAAGCTAAAAAGAGTTTATGGGTTCTGAGAACAGAAGCTGAAATCAGAGCTTTTACTTCTAGTTGCAATAGGAAGCTGTTGGCTATCTACACAATAAAGCTGTTAGGGCTTTCTTTGAATACTTCCATTCAAAAAGCGCTTGCGCAAAAGCTAACTGAATAAGCTCTTAGGCTATATAAGAATTGGGTCAGAAAATTATTTAAGGCATGGCGCATTCAACCCATGACAAAAAACATGATAAACTAAAGAGAGGCAATTTTTTACACATATAACACTGAATCAAAGACAAGATTTATTATGGTGATTGTCCCCAAACCCAAATAAACATCAAATTAGGCCAAACAGTAGTGATTTGAACAGAAACTTGCGCAGATTATGAATGCTATAGATGCACATTCCATGCATATAAAGTACATTCATCAACGGAACAAAAACATAACAATCGATGACAAGGAAAATGGACACCTTACCTGGTCAGTAAATCTTTTTCGAAGCTGCTGAGCGAGAAGAACAGCATCTAACTGCAAAAAAAACAAAGGTTCAAATATCAAAACACCAATTAACCTAGCTAGTGTTACTTTCTCAACAAAAACTTCTTAAAAATTGTTTTACTTGCTCAGTTCGATTAGCCCTTCCTTTAACAAACTCCAGCTCCAATGTAAGAAATGCCAGATTAAAATTATCAGGAGGAACAAAACTGAAAAGAAGTGTAATGAAAAGAAAAGCTTATAAGAAAAGTACATGGATGATTTGATTCAACAGAAATAATGAACCAGAGTTCTTGTACCTCGTAACAGATAATGAATCACCAGCAGAAACTTTAGTCTGCCTACGATGGATCGCATTTAGGGCTATATGACCATCAGGAACTCCAGGATGAGCAGTGTGATTTTGTTAAGGATCATCAAGAAATTTAAGCAAATCAAGAAATTCAAATGTTGAGGAGCTCTCAATCAAAATCAAAAACACTAATTTGTGCGTCCCATTCCAAAATGGACTACAGTTGAGGGGGCCCCTGAACATTTTTTATCTCACAAGTTTTGCATTCAGGTCCCTTCCATTTTCTCCTATTGCAATATGAGAGCTTTCGTTAAGTTCCTCAATTTGATCTAAATTACCATCTAAGCAAATTTTGGAATCGTTTGATTACTTCATAGCTTCGACAACAATTCCATCGATTCAAATGAAGGAATCATGCATCAGATCAACCAAAAAAACCCTAAAAATACAACGAATTGAAGGGAAAAGGAAAGAAATTGGGATCAGAGAGCAATGTGAGGGTCGTGAAAGGATATCGTAGAGTGAGAACGTTGGAATCGCCCACCATTGCTAGGGATTGGCTCGATCCGGAGAGCGAGAACCTCCTCAGGTCCGCGGTGGAGCAGTAGGCGAGGTTGGTGAGGGCGAGCTCCTAGCTCGGCGTGCTCGCCACGATCATCATCTCCGCGCCTCCGCCGTAGCCGTGCCTCCCCGCCATTTTCGAGGAGGAGAGATAGATGTAGAAGACAATGGATCGATCGATCGATCGATCGAGAGATTGAGATCAAGATCGAGATCGAGAGAGAGAGAGGAGGAAGAAGAGGAAGAATGAGAGAGAGAGAGAGAGAGAGAGAGAGAGAGAGAGAGAGCGCCTTCGATTCGAAGGTTTCTTCTCTAATTAATTACAACGGAGAGGGCACGAACTCCGCGTCGGCAACAGGACAGGGCCCTCAAATCCGTGGCGCCAATAAATGGCACGTCGCGGCAGATGTACCGGACGGCGCCGGAGAGAGAGAGAGAGAGAGAGAGAGAGAGAGAAAAAAGAAAGGAAGAAGAAAGAGAGTTGGTGGGAGATGGAGACATCTCAGCGGCGGAGCCGGTGAGAGAGTACATGTCAGAGAGCAGGGCAGGGCGGTCAGATCCGCGGCGGAGAGGGTACCAACTCCGCGTCGGAAATGGGACAGGACCCTCAGATCCACGGCGCCGGAGAGAGAAAGAGAGAGAAGAAAGGGAGAAGGAAGGGAGTTGGTGGAAGATGGAGACAACTCCGCGCCAGAGTTGGTGAGCAAGTACAGAAAAACGCAGAAAACGCGGAGAGGGCGATGAAAATTCGCCCTTTAATGTAGTTGTATAGATTACTAAACATATCACATCAAATCAAATCAACATCACATCATATATCACATCAAATTGCTAAGTCAAGCTATAATAGTAGAAAAATCTGAGAAAATCTAAGAGAATCTATGGAGAATATCTATGGAGAATAGTGGAAAATTACCAAATATCAAATCAAATCACTAAGAATTTTTTAAAAATTGTGCAAAATTTAGGGAAAAAGCCAATATCACATCACATATCATATTAGCTATAATAGTAGAAATATTATATCAATGAATCATGATAGCAAATCAAGCAATCATGATAGGAATTTTTGAAAAGTTGTCCAAAATCTAAAAAAAAAAAACGATATCACATCATATAAAAAAAAAGTGTTCAATATCTAGGAAAAGATAATATGACATCACGACAATCTATGAAGAATAGTAGGGAATTACTAAACATATTACACCAAATCACTAAGAATTTTTCAAAAGGTGTGGAAAATTTAGGAGAAAAATCAACACCACATCACATATCACATCAAATTGCTAAGTCAAGTTATAATAGTAGAAAAATTTGAGAAAATATAAGAGAATCTATGGAGAATATCTATGGAGAATAATGAAAAATTACTAAATATCAAATCAAATCACTAAGAATTTTTTAAAAGTTGTGCAAAATCTAGGGAAAAAGTCAATATCACATCACATATCACATTAGCTATAATAGTAGAAATATTATATCAAGAAATCATGATAGCAAATCAAGCAATCATGATAGGAATTTTTCGAAAGTTGTCCAAAATCTCAAAATAAAAAACGATATCACATCATATCAAAAAAAAAGTGTTCAAAGAGCTAATAGCTAATGTTAGGAAATCTCTTTGGAATTGATAAGTTTTTTTGGGAATATGACTATATAATAACAAATATGCCATAAATGATTAAAAATTTGTTTAATATCTAGGAGAATGCAATATTATATCACATCACATCAAAAAAAGCAATTTTAGAGTAGATTATATATGTATAGGAATATGATAAAAAATCTGTCATGTATCACATCACATCAAAAAAAGCAATTTTAGAGTAGATTATATATGTGTAGGAATTTTGAAAAGAAGAGATAATATTAGGAAATCTCTTTGGAATTAATAAGTTTTTTTGGGAATAACAAAATTTTTTCAACATCTTTATCTTATATATAATAATATTTTTATTCCTAAAAGCTTAACTGATATATAATAGTATTTAATATAATAATAATTTTATTTCTAATTCTTAACCGATATATATATATAATATTTTTACTTCTAAATCTTAACTAACAAAATTTTTTCAACATTTTTATCTTATATATAATATTTTTATTCTTAAAATCTTAACTGATATATAATAATATTTTCATTCCTAAATCTTAATAAACACAATCTTTTCAACATCTTTGAGAATTCATCATTTTCGAAAATATCACGTCAATTAAATCAAATCAAGTATTTAAGTATTAATCTTACAAAATCTTATTTGTAATATTTTTATTTCTAAATCTTAGGGAGTCTGAGTCTACAAAAGGTAGCTGAAGATATCCAACAAAATCTTTTGGCGAACTCCATTGCCCCGGTGAAGGATATGAGTGCATTCGAAAAAATAAATTGAAACTTCGAGTCTCGGATAGCGGACTGAGAAGTGGCTTGCTTGGTTGTGAAAACCTTGAATCTGGACGAAGGAAAGGAGTTGGCTTACCGCATCTACCTTCTCATCGCGGGATAAGGGCTGGGGCGTTAACTATAAGTGAGGATTTCTGGGAACATCTCAGGACACATAATTGAAATGCGATAATTTGTCCTCTAATGTAATCAAATTTTACAGTTCACCTTAATTGACTGAACAATAAAGTATTACTGATACGATAATAATATAATATTTTAATTAGTATTATTATATCTGATACTGTCGACTCATTTATAGTAAATTATTTATTTAGTTAACTAAATTCGATTAGATCATTTTAAGATATCAATTATATAAAAGTACCGACGTACAAAATTTATCATTACTATATATGAATTATTTTGGATTCCTCATCCAATTTTTTAATTTGTTTGATTTGAGTTAGTAAATAATACTTTAATTTTAAAATTTAAATGTGTTGTTTATCCTTACAAATTTTTAAAGTTAAAATATTTAGTTAACTAAATTTTATTGGATCATTTTAAAATATCAATTATAAAGAAGTACCACACAATTTATATGTACTATATATATGAATCATTTTGGGTTTGCCATCTAATTTTTTTATTTGTTTGATTTGAATTAGCGAAGAATACTTTAATTTTAAAATTTGAATTTACCGTTTATTTTTATAAATTTTTAAAATTAAAATATAGTAAACTGATTCAAATCAAATAAATTGAAAAATTAAATAGTAAATTTAAACTTTTAAAAAATTAAATAGTAAATTCAAAATAATTCATATCGGAGGAATAGAGGAGCAGCAAATATACAATTCATAAAGAAGAGAAGAAGAAGAAGTTGTTGACGATGTAGGCGATCATTAATTGTTACCTTGGTGATGGGTTCTCTGGATGAGATCATCAAGCTCGGCTTTAATTGCGAGGTAGAGCTGCTTCCACTTCTCGACGGCCTCCTCCCTCCTCCGCTGCTCCTCCTTCATCCTCTCCACCACCAGGTGCTGCCGCTGCTCGCGCGCCGCTTTCTCGGCTTCCTCTTCTCTCATTCTCTTTTCTTCTTCTTCTACTGCTGCTGCTACTTCTGCCCGTGCACCGCGGTCTATACAGCAAATCCATAATAAATATCCAACCATTATAAAATTTTAAAATTTTCGCAGAATTTATTATTTAATACTTTATTTTAGAACAAAAAAAATTAGAATTAACTATAATATTAGATTGTCCAAATTTTAATTTACAAATTTAATAGAAAACAATTTATTGAGTAAAAAAAAAAACGCATTGAAATCATATATATTAATAGATTTATTTTTCACAAAAATAAATTAAATTTGTTGAGAATATTTTTAAATATAATTAATAATTCTTTTAAATTTTTTTTATATATATAAATAAACTGCTTGGTACTCAGGAAGTCGCAAAAAAAAAAACTCATCTTCTCCAGCGACGTCGTCGCCGTTCCCCGCCGTCGCTGGTCGCGGTGCACCGCCGGAGGAGGAGGAGGAGAGCTTTGAGGAGCTTATGGTGGGAGAGAGATCCGGCTGCCGCCGGAGGAGGAGGCGGTACAACTCTATCAGCAGAAACTTGTTATCTGTGAAAGGAGTCTACAGTTATGTTTGCTAAACTTTACTCAAAATTCAGCAATTCAAATCAAAAGATATTAAAAATTAAAGGGGTCTCAATCAAAAAAGGTAAAGTTGGAGGGGATCTGAATTTGAAAAGCCCTAGAGTTTAGTGTTTCTCAATACATTTATACCTAAAATTTTCACTTTTCCTAAACATCAATCAAGCATCACAAATGATACAAAAACATATCAAAAAAGGGGATCCAACAACAAAAAGAAAAAAGCGGCAGAGATGTATTAAAATTAAATTATCTGTGCAGTAGTCGAAAAAATCATAGAGCTAATGTAACTTCACAGAAAATAGAAACTATCAAATAAGATAATATTTTTTTTAAAAAAAAAAAATTGTATAGAGAGATCAATCTAACGAACCATCGACGAAGCGGCAAAAATTGAAAGAAAATCAAATTTGGATCTGTTCCGATCGGAAACCCTTAAAAATTTTATCAAACATTATTAATATAGTTTTATTTCCTACAAGAGGATTAAGACTACTAAATTTGGTAAAATTATATATACTTTATTTTCATAATTATTTTATTTTAAAAAATTAGTAAACTGAACCGATCTAATTCAAAAAAAAAAGAGAGAAAAAGAATAGTATATTTTTATTTTAGCACCATATGTTTTTTTAAAAAATATATACTTTAATTATTTTTGTGAATTTTAATTTTATTTTATCGAAAAAATCTGCTGCCAAATGATATATAAATTCGAAGGTAAAAGTGGAATCAAAAGATTCACGCGAGTCGCTTTCGCGTTTTTTGTCTCTTTTTTTTTTTATTTTTGATAACTTTTTGATCCAGATTCGCCAATAAACTCCCACGGATTGCAGGATGAGATTAAAGAAACAGTAAAATAACATAAATTAGAATAATAGTAAACATCGAAGCATCGAAAAGCGATGGAAAGCGATCTCCAACAACAAATTTATCCAAATTAAATTCTGACAAAGTGTACGAAGGATCGATCAGATAATGGTAAACCTAGGAGCGATCGAGATGGAGCCGAGCGATTACCTCGCATGGGGCTCAACGCGGCGTATCGGGGGTGCTTCCTTGGGGAGGAGGGCGGAGACCGGGCTCCGGAGAGCTCCGGCGGGGTCAGCGAGGCTCCGCTCGTCGGCGCAGAGGAAGCAGACGACGTCGGCGATCCCGACCCTCCCGGCGACGTCCCTCCTCTTTTCCGACGACGGAGCCCAATCGCCGGCGATGACGGCGACGTAGGAGGCGGCGCCACCCCTCCGGAGCGCGGCGAGGGCGTCTGCGATGGTGGCGGAGGGCGGGAGCGACCTCACCGGCGGTTTCCCGATGCAGAGATCCGGCACCTCAGGGGAGAGGAGGGCGACGGCCATGCACTCGTGAGAAAACACTAGAGGCTTCTAGTCTAGATGAAAATCCCGTACTGTGGAGCGCCGAAGAGAGAGAGAGAGAGAGAAGCAGAAGGTAAATGGAAGAGAGAGAGCAGAAGGTAAGAGCGTTAGGGGGAGCGGAAGAGATAGAAGTGGGTCGCTTCGGGGAGCGGGAGAGAGAGACAGAGACAGCGGGGAGGTTCGGCGACTCGGCGATAGGTTAGGAGCCCGCATAGGAGCACCCGAAGCATAATAACATGCCACATCAGCCAAATCAACAACAGCACGACACGTCAGAGGAGAAAAACTGGCAAATAGTTATTGTATAAATAGTATATACAAATATAAATCTCAATTTTAAAATAATATCTTTCAAATAAAAAATATACTACACAAATATAAATTTCGTTGTTAAAAAAAAATGTCTTTCAAACTAATAATAATAAACTAAGCATCACAGGACACGGAACACGACTCGAACACGATGATTCGACAACTTTCAAAAAATTAGAATACGGATACGTCATGAACACAAATAATAAATTATAATATTATTAATATAATAATATATATTTATTATATATAAAATATAAATTTTGATAAAATATTGTTATATTTCTCATACGAATAAAAATTTATAAAATTTTTCACCGGAAGTTCATATTTTTTTTTTTAAAAAAAATTCACCATACATAATTTATTTATATTGTCCTAAAAATATTTGTATATACTTATTAAAATATCTAAAATATTTATCATCTTATATTATATATGCATAAAAAAATTAAAATAAAAAAATATATGTACCTTTTTAATTGTATTCTTTTTATTGAATACATATCCAAAAATATATCCACATCGGACACGAGTCCATCATGGACACGAGAGTGTCCGACACGAACACGCGAGGTTTATAAAAATATTCGTGATACATAGATAATAAATATAAAAATAAAAAAAAAATAATATAATCTCTACACACTACAAATCCTAACTTTAACCTATCACGCAGAATAAATATAATTACAATATTTACAAGCGTAAGTATTTTTAACTATATTATTTTTATAATTACATCTGTTCAAAGGGCTTTTTTTGAAAATGACCCTATGAAAATTTAAAATTTTAAAAATGGCCCTGCAAAATTTAAATTTGTAAAAATGGCCCTCTTTCTGCCACGTCAGACGCCACGTCAGCCGGGTCCGCCACGTCAGCGAGCCACAGCCGCGGGTGCGCCCGGTGTGGTGTAGTGAAACACGCAGGCTCTACCTGCGTGTTTAGAATACGCAGACTCAGCCTGCGTGTTCTAAACACGCAGGCTCAGCCTGCGTGTTTCATTTGCCCTAAATCCCCGCCCGACCGACCCCTTCTTCCTCCAACCTATTTCGATCTCTCTCTCTCTCTCTCTCTCTCTCTCTCTCTCTCTCTCTCGCTCCCGTGCAGCAGACGCCGCCGCCGACGCCGCCGCCGCCGACGCCGCCGCCAACGCCGCCGACGCCGCCGCAGCCGCCGGTCATCTTCGTCATCTTCGTCATCTTTTTTTTTTTAATGTAATGAGCCTGCCCTCTCTTTTCTTTTCTGTTTGTATTCAAAGATATAGGTTCCCTATAGTTCAGGTATGACCTGTATGTTCACCACTAAATATTATCAAATGATTGATAGGGTCTATTATCAAATGTTTCAGTTTATGTTCCTACCTATTATCCGGATATACCCTATCAAATTCTATTGAGTCTGAGTCATAATGATCATAATGATCATAAGCCTAAAGGTTATCTTATTGATGATATCGATATTGATGATAGTGACGATATCGATATTGATGATAGTGACGATATTGATGATGACCTTGATACGGAGCTGCTAACTATGATGAATGTGCTAACTATGTATATGACGCCGAAAATAGACCGATTTGATATCACCCTTCAATTCGAATTAGCAAAAGCAATGTCTTCTTGCATAATATGGATTCCAAACATTCATGATCTGTATGTGAATGAGTCGAATTACTTATCCCTCGGTCTATTAGAGAACTATCTCTCCAGGGATTGTGAAAGATGTTCCACTAGAAATAGTCTTGTTATTGCTTCGACTCATATTCCCCAAAAAGTGGATCCCGCTCTAATAGCTCCGAATAAATTAAATACGTGCATTAAGATACGAAGGCTTCTTATTCCACAACAACGAAAGCACTCTATGTATTCCTCTATCCGTAGAGTACATTGAATGTACAGAAATGGCTATAACAGAGTTTCTGTTATTCGTATTAACAGCTACTCTAGGAGGAATGTTTTTATGTGGTGCTAACGATTTAATAACTATCTTTGTAGCTCCAGGATGTTTCAGTTTATGTTCCTACCTATTATCCGGATATACCTATTATCCGGATATACCCTATCAAATCGGTCTATAACAGAGTTCTCTTTTCTTTCTTTTCTACTATTTGGGCAGCACATGTAGATCTATAGTTATGACATGCAAAAATTAGTGTGCTTCCAAATAAAGATAAAGAAGAAAGAACAAAGGAGTAATTCCAGAAGCAAGTTGAACCAGTACATCTGCAATTAGGACAAATTGTTCTGTAATTTGTCAAAAATGAATAAGAATATATGCCAATAAGAACTGCCAGAAAGTATCTGTAGATTGAAAGTATTATGCGCTTTTGCACATAACTATCTAAAATAGCCACCAGATTTCCTGCACTTTTGCTCATCATAGTGATCTTAATTTGTCAGTATGTCTGGTGAATGTGTTCCGTTTTATATTCATTGGGACGGAAACTTAGTCGTGAACAATAATATACCACAATACATTGGTGGCTATAAAGAACTGATCGGAATTCGCCGCGACATCACATTTCGGGATTTTGAAGCAGAAATATACAAGGTCACTAATTATGATCGAGCGGAGTTCCGTCTACGCATAACAGTTCGATGTCCAATGGGAGCTAATGAATGGGAATTACTTGACATATCAAGTGATCATGGGATTGTAGGCGTGATGAGTTTTTTCCCATTTCATGGTTGCCTCAAAGTATACGTAGAGAAGCAAGTGTTGACTACACGTCACCGTCCAACCTCTGTTTACCAAAGAGATTATGTCGATCTTGAACGAATTCGTACATCAAGGTATGAAAATTTAGGAATTTTCAATTTCAATCTTTGTCCTTTAATAGTATAGGTGCGGAAAATGGATAATTTACATTGTATAAGTCTTGCAGAGCGTCTGAAGCCCCATATGTGCCAGTGAGTACATCATTACCATATATTACTGTGGATCCATCTTTATTCGGTGGAGTTGATGAGCGGTAAGTGATTATATGATTTAATTACATATATTATCTCAATAGATTTGAATAGTTAATCATAAATACCTTTGCAGATCAACTATACATCATAATCTATATGAGGGTCCATCATCTAGCAATCGACACGTCGCTGATGTAGAGTTGAGAAATATAAATGAAAATGAGGAAGTAATAGAAAGTGATAATGAGCAAATAAATAGCAGTGACGATGAGCATGTAAGTGAAACTGATATGGACTCAACAGATGATGATAGTGATGGTATCCCACAATCTATTGATGTTGGACATGATGGCGGTTTGAATTCTCTCGCATGCGCCATTCAAGATGAAGGGATTGAATGGATTGAAAATTCATTTGCAAACAACGATGATGTCGAGGATCCGGTAGAATTTGAAGAATTTGAAGATCACCGACAGCGTTTTTTACTGGGCAATGAAGTAATTCACCAAACTGTTGTTGATCAAAACATTTATCAAGGTCCTCCGAGTGATGATCAATGGAAAGATCGGGTATATTCTGACAAGACGTCCTTGGTGAATGCTTTGGATCGATGGCACATTCTACATAATGTGCAACTGAGAGTTGTTAAATCAAACACAACTAGATATACTGTGAGATGTTTGGTCAATTCATGCCCATGGAGATTACATGCCTCTCGACCTAAAGGTTCAACACATTTTAAAGTAAAGACTTATGCGGGACCACATACATGCATGATTCCTATTTTGAATACAATGCATAGGAATTGTACATCTTCGTTTATATGTGAACATATACTACCCACAGTGAAGGCAAGGCTTGCTATGAGCCCTACAGAAGTTCAAACCAGAGTTCAGAGTGATTTTCACGTCACCATTTCATATAGCAAGGCTTGGCGGGCACGGAATAAAGCCTTGCAAATTATATACGGTAGTTGGGAGCAATCATATTGTGACCTTCCTCGATATTTCTCAATGTTGGAAACAACAAATCCCGAAACTATTACCAAGATTGAAATTATAAGTGTGACGAGTAATTCAAGAATATTTGCACGCGCCTTCTGGGCTTTTGGACCCTCGATTCTTGGTTGGTCGTTTTGCCGGCCAATACTTAGTATCGATGCCACGCACTTGTATGGAAAATATGGAGGCCATGCATTAATTGCCACAGGTGTTGATGGCAATGGTGGTTTATACCCACTAGCATTCGCAATATGCGAGGGGGAGAATAGCTCGAGTTGGGAGTGGTTTTTAATTTGTCTACGGAGGTACATAACACGAGCTCGAGTTCTTACATTAATTTCTGATCGCTTTAAAGGACTTGCGAACCTTGTTGCACTTGTATTCCCACAATCAGAAGGACATGCTCATCGATGGTGTTTACGACACATGAAAGCTAATATGAATATTCATTTCAAAGCAAAACACCTACTTAAAAAATTTTACGCCATTGGGAGTGCCTCAGAAGAACGAGAATATAACATATTAAAGGATGAATTGAGAGCAATGGATGAGGATGCTTGGCAATGGGTTGACAGACTTCATGCCGATAGGACATATTGGGCTAAGGCTTTCGATGGTGGTCGACGATTCGGCATTATGACTACCAACCGTTCTGAAAGTTTAAATGGAGTCTTGAGGGGAGTTCGTGGCTTACCAATTACCGCTTTTGTAATGGCAACATTACATCGAGTGGTTGAGTACTTTCTAACTCATCGTCAAGAGGGAGCAGCAATGTTAACTCCATTTGTATCGGATGTGGATAAAACTATTAATAGCCGAATGTTAGTGGCTAGAGCACATACAGTTAAGCGATATGGATATCAAGAATTTGAAGTTCTAACTGGAAGGGATTTGCAATACCAAGTCATTATCAATGGAGCAAATTCTACATGTTCATGTTTGTGTTTGCAACTAACAGGAATACCTTGTTCACATATATTAGCTTGTTGTAGTTCGTCAAACATGAACATAGATTATTATAGTCTATGCTCCCGTTGGTATACTACTGATTCCTTTCGAGATACATACTCACTACAGTTCCATCCGGTCCCCGATCGGCGTTATTGGGTTGAGTCATATGACACACCTTTACTTCCACCACACGCGCGAAGAAAGAAAGGACGACCCAAATCTACGCGCATTCGCAATATTATGGATGAAGGCGCGGGAAGTAGTAGGAGCAAGTGTAGTATGTGTAAACAACCCAGCCATTATAAAAGCACATGTCCTGAAAATCAACAAAGAAGGACCGGAAGACGTCGTCGTTTAGGTTGATTAGTTTCATATCTTGTTTGTTGTCGATTATTTTAATTAAATTACAATACTTCACGCATATTATAATTTGTTTATTTATTTATTCGTATTATTACAGATGGACGATCACGAGGAGGCAGGACCGATTGATGGATCTGTATTGACAGATCAGACTCACCACAGATGTACTTGCATTCGAGATGAGGTTATATATAACTCTTTTTTAAATTAACTTTTTTATTTCTTTGAAATTTTATGTACTAATATTATGTGAATTTTATATTATTGCAGGATTATTCTCCAGTTGAATTTGTTGAGCATAGTCGCACACTGAACCGCTGGCAGATGGAGCATCCTGCAGTATTGGAGCTACTGCGACGTGCAGGATTCTATTATGTATCACGGTTGAGGCGCGTCATGCTCGATCAGGCTTTGTTAGGATCCTTAGTGGAGCGGTGGCGGAGGGAGACGCAGTCCTTTCACTTGAGACATGGAGAGATGACAGTCACATTGATGGATATGGCTGTCATTACTGGACTCCGCATTGATGGGGGGGCGGTGACCGGACTAGGCTCGTATCAGTGGGGGGCGCTGTGTGAGCTCTTGCTTGGGGTGCTTCCTGCAAATATCAGAGGCTCGTATCAGTGGGGGGCGTATATTCTGTTTCAGATAGGTTGTAGCCTAATGCCAAACCCAAGCAGAACTAGAGTACATTTAAGGTGGTTGCCTCTATTAGAGGATTTTGATGCTTGTGGTGCCTTGGCATGGGGTGCGGCGACGCTAGCTCATCTCTATCGAGCATTAGCAAATGCTTGCATGAGGGGGAAAGCGGTGTGTTGCTGTTTTGCCACATTACTTCAGGTACATTCCTTTACTAGTAATTTCATTCATGAAATTCATTTATTATTTCTAAGTAGCTTAATATGTAGATTTGGGCATGGGATCATCTGCACATTGGACGACCTGAGATAGTCGGACCGCAGTTTGATCTTATTGATCTGCCACTAGGTTGCAGGTATGTATTAAATTTTAAGGTTTCTGTGTTTTATATTATCATTACTAATATATTATATGTGAAACAGGTGGAATAATAGGTTAGCTTTTCGAGACAATGTCAGGACGGCCGACATTGAGTTTTATCGCGATCAGCTTGATTGCCAGTTGGAGTCTCAGGTACATGAGTTAATTATCATAAATTTTTATTCACATAATTTTTTTTTTATACAAGTTACTAATCATTTACTTTTCACAATAGATTATATGGAGTCCATATACAGATGATATACTAGGGTCACTTCCACCTTTTTGTCTACTGGGGTCTCCGGTATGGCGATCACGGACGACCCTAGTATGCTTTCATATTATTGAGCTACATCTTCCGGATCGGGTACTTCGTCATTTTGGATTTCGACAGCATATACCCGACGCAGTACATGCTCTACCTCGCATCACTTCACAAGGTAGACCGGATGAGAACTGGGCGGCATTTCATGCCATACATATTCAGGATTGGGACAATCGACTGCAGCATATAGTAGAGGTGGACCCCCATGTAGATCCCGATTATATACGCGCCGCTTCTATCTACATGCAGTGGTATTGGAGTATCACCAGGCGGTGGATATCTACTCCAGCACAGCGTCCCCCCCTTGCATATGAGCCCCATGGACATCGCGAGAGATTTTTGGTATGATATACTAATTAATTTCATTTACTAATTAATTTCATTTCCAATATATAATTATTGTGATACTGTTTTCATTTCAGGTCGATCTCCTTCAACAAACAGAATATACGATCAGAAGTGTACTACCCCAGCTTTCACATATTGGAGCACCTTTCGACATTCTAACAGGTGGTGCTGCTAAGGTGGAGGAAGGTTTACTGACTTTACAGACAATACCATATACTACACCACGCCCAGCGGATCATGGTGGAGCATCGACGTCGGGGCATGCACCATCACCTAGTCCATCGGGGACACAACCAGCATACCATGGTGGAGCATCGACGTCGGGGCATGAACCATCAGATATTACGCCACCATCGGGGTACGTACCACTTGGTCATCGTCAACGAGGACCTGATCTTTTTTATTTTAGGCGAGCACGACACCGACAGTCCTCCCAGACTGGTCAGCCATCATCTTCAGGTCCTTCACAGCCAGAGGGCACGGCTATTTCACAGTTGGACCAATTGGACCGTATAGAGCCTTTTGATTAGTGTATATTGTTATATATTGTTACATTTCTATTATTTTGTTGTGATGAGCTGTGTTGTTGTGTTGTTGTGTTGTGCGATGTGATGTGATATGATGTGTTGTTGTGATGCTGTGTTGTGCGATGTTCTACGATGTGATGTGATGTGATGTGATGTGATGTGATAAAACGTGTTGTGATGTGATGTGAAGTGCTATTGTGTTGTTGTGATGTTGTGTTGTGTTGTTGTGATGTTGTGCGATGTTCTGCGATGTGATGTAATGTGTTGTGATTGGGTTGTGCTTTGTTATGCTTTATTGTATTGTTGTGTTGTTGTGTTGTGTTCGTAATCATGTATTTTGCTTTTTCTTTGAAATGTTGAAACTTACTGTAATAATTGTTCAATGTAATATTTATAATTCCTCTTATTCATTCCTTTCTTTTTTTTAAAAAAATGCTCACTATGTATATGCTTTGCATTTATTATTTGTTTAAAGCTTTGGTGATTGTGAAGAGATTATTTACTTAATTTTTTGATGAGCTCTTGAATGATTGTCCACCTTTTAGCATAATTACTGTTCTTGTTTTCAAAATTGTTGCTTTTAAATTTTCAAGATCCTGATGAAATAGAATATTAGACACTGCATTTGATTTTCGTTTTGCACTAGTTAAACACAAAGATTCATTGTTAGCTTTTAAAATAAAAAAATCCACCAGTATTCTACATCGAGCATTGACTCCCCAGGTATTTACAGAAAAAATTAAAAATTCTTGCATCATGTGTATTTTATATTTACAGTGTGGTTCGGGTGGTTTCAGACTTTGGCGGAAGCTCCCGGGGCGAAAAGTGAGTTCGCGGCGCAAGAATTGAAAAGTGAGGCAAACCATAAATATTTACATTAGTTATTGAACTAAGATTTGATGGAATAACTTGTGTATTTCCTGTTGGTTTGTGCATATTCTGATTCATCTAAACCACTACTAATCTAACATATGGTATGTAAAAGTAGTATCCTCATACTTGGTTTTTCGTCATTTAACATTATATGAAGTCATTGCAAACTTCAAAGACCATTAGGATTTCACATTGAACTTCATTTAAACCACTTTAACTAGGTTTTTCTAGTTTGATGAACTATTAGGAGTTGACATACTTAGAATATGGCAATGAAGAAATACTTCAGTAGAAATTTGTGACAAAACTTGCTGCAAAAATTTCAGCAACAAGTAGGCACAATCAGCAAAAGATTATAGCTTATGTTAACAATATTGAATTGATTACTAAAATATAAGAAAAAAAGTGATTGGTTGAGGCATGATTAAAAAACAGAAGAATAGCAACAAATCAGGCTATTCTGAAGTGCAGTGAAGAACACGCAGGGTCAACCTGCGTGTTTAGAACACGCAGATTGGGCCTGCGTGTTTAGAACACGCAGGCTCTACCTGCGTGTTCTAAACACGCAGGTTGACCCTGCGTGTTTAGAACACGCAGGTAGAGCCTGCGTGTTTCACTCAAACACCCCGCGCGCCCGCGGCTGTGGCTCGCTGACGTGGCGGACCGGGCTGACGTGGCGTGCTGACGTGGCAAGAAGAGGGCCATTTTTGCAAATTTAAATTTTGCAGGGCCATTTTTAAAATTTTAAATTTTCATAGGGTCATTTTCAAAAAAAGCCCCTGTTCAAACAGTGCTAAGAAAGAAAAATAAAAAATTTTTTAAAAAATAAAAAAACTTTAAATAATTATTCATATATATATATATATATATATATATATATATATATATATATATATATATATATATATATATATATATATATATATATATATATATATATATATTATTATTATTATTATTATTATTATTTTTTAAGAATATTCATTTTCAGTCGTTTATTTTTATGTATGAAAAATAAAATAATATCAAAAAAATATAAAATTTAATGTCTGAATAGTTTAAATGATATAGATCATATTTAACGGTATAGATCGTCGTTTTGAAAACACTATCATCGAAAACAAAATGGGTGGCTATGGAGTCTGTTTGCTATCATTAGCATTCCAGCGAAGCTCTTTACATAAGAATTCAGATTCGGGGCGAATTTTCAAAAATTCGAATCCGATTACATACCCGAAATCCGACGGATTTAAAAAATCCATATCTAAATCCGAATCAGACCAAAATCTAAAATTCGAATCCGAATCCAAACCCGAAAATTCAAACTCAAAATAATTATTTTTTCTTTTCTCTTTACAATATTTCAAAACATATTAAATTAAATCTAAATTTTAAAATATAAATTTAAATATAATATTAAATATTTATATACACATATATATTATATAATATAAAATTAATTTGAATTCAAATCAAAATTCATATCTAAATTTAAATAAATTTTTATTTTTTATATTCGTATTGGAATCCATATCCATTTAATTCATTCGGTTCGATTCAAATAAAATTTCGAATATCCGTAAAATATGCATCCCGACCCCAAACCCATCCTCCAAACAAAACCCTAAAAAAAAAACTGAAACCCCACGCGATTCCCTGCGCCCCTTCCCTTCTCTCCCTCTTCCTCTCTCCGAGCTCGAGCGCATCTCCTCTCTTTCACCTCCGTTCACCTCTACTCGAGGCCTCCGCGTCCTCTACAAGCGCCGATCCCATCCCCAAATCGCCCTCGCTTTCGCCCCCGACCTTCTCGACACGGTGATCCGATCCGAGCCCTCAGCGGCGTCGCTTGTTGATTCGGTGCTCCGATCCATTGGTAAGAGCTCTCAATCTCAAATCATTTGGTTTTGCTGTGAATTTTGTAGTTATGGTTTGATATTTAGGGATAATTCTCCCAAAATTTAAGATCAGAACCCTTGGTGATTTAATTGCGGTGCGAAGAGATCAGTCTTATGAAATTGTAAATTTTGGATTGTGAGTAAAATGGTGCATAATAGGGTTGATATTTTATAAATACCTAGATTGTTGTTTTTTTTTTCTTTTCATGGTAAGAATGTGTAGTACTTAGCTTAACTACGATACATTTTGATTCAACTCTCTGCATGGTAGGATTCTTAAACTTTAAAATTTAAATATATTGTTTATTTTTACGAATCTTATTAGCATATTTTATATAATTTATGCAACAATAATTTTATTAAAGCAAGTAATTGATTTAAAATTTGTATCAGAAAAGCCATTTAATGACTTATATCAGATAAACTGAAATATTGGGTATCAAAATCAAACTTTTCAAAATTTGAATAATTGAAATTAATGTGCAAAAAAGAATCGAGTCTTTCTCATTAGACCATGAGACTTATGTGTGTGTTGTTATTTTTATTTGATAGTGTTCTTGTACAAGTGTGACTTTTGTTTTGGCTGGTAATTATTATAATCTTTATATGCCATCGACTCTCTTGTGGCAATTACTTTGTGTGGCCTTAGATGTTGATGCATTTGACCAGGGAAAATACATTTCTCTTTATTATGCAAGATAATAATTTATGCTTGGAGTATAAATTACTGCATCTGTTACTTAATTTATCACAAAATTTTAGTAAGATTAGTGGATTTTACTTTATTTTATTTAGTTTCTGAACTTTAATTGCTGACTATTAGTGAAGCAATTTTTTTGAATGTTTATAAACCTCATATTTTGATATAAAATTTACTTTTTTCATGTTTGACAATTTATTATATGATGACTAGTTTGTAAAGATAAGAGCTATGTACACCGAAAATAGACAAAGTGAATTCATGTTTACTTAATTCTAGCTTTGATTGTTCCTCGTCCTCACAAATGTAGGTTAGAAGTTTTTATGTATTTGGTAATAACTTCCCGTGTCTGAGATGCAGTGAGATTTGTTGAATGTCCTGTTAGGTGTGAGTTAAGTTGTGCACCGAAAACAATGGTTTTCATCTAGTTTTTTTTTTAACTTTTGTGAAAATTGCTTCAACTTGGGCGTGGAAAATAGTAGACACAATTGGTTCTGTCCAGCTTTGCTTTCTAAGCAACTGATTTGTTAAATACAAACTATTTAAATATTCTTTCTGAATAGCTTAAATTTTTAGAGAAAAAGATGACAATGCATAGCAGCAAAGATCTACAAATCTGGATTTACCAGTGAGGTAAGTGCACACCATAGCATATATATATAACACGCTCTACTTATCACTTGATAACATTAGAGATATTGAACCACTTACTAAATCGAGAACATTACAGATAAAGTTCTGCTTTTTCAGTGTAATTTGATGTGTTCCCCTGTTTCTCTCTCTTGCTATTGTCGATGTGGGATTGCATTATCATGATTATTTTTTTTCCCTCCCTTTTTTCAATGATTTTCCTTTCTTTTGCTGATTTTCCTTTCTTTTGCAACCAATTTTCATATAATTGATGTTCCATAGCCCTTAATAAGTTTATCATTTTGTAATTTCATATTGATAGCTTGCAACTTAAAATATTCAGATCGTAGTTGTTTATTCATCTTGTCTCTTACTATCTATAAGAGCAACTTAAAATATTCGCCGCTTTTAAATATGGTGAATCATTCACCGCTTATATTATTTATTTTTCTAAATATCCCACCTGGCATATTAGAGATTTATTTTTATAATTATTTTTTTAGAAAACTATTTTTGTAATTATAAAAACTAACAGTATTATTTATAAAAAAATTTCTTGTGCCGCGCTCCCCCCTCCTACCCCATCGCAGCCGCTGCAATCGGCCACAGTACCGCTGCCGCCGTGGTCCTCCACAAGTGCTTCCTATTGCACTCCATCTCTCTCTCTCTCTCTCACACACACACACACACACATTATGGGGAGGGGGTTGGCGGGACGGAGGGTAGCGGCGATGGTCGGCGGTGGACGGCCTCACGAGGAGGCAGGGGAGAGAGAGAGGAGAAAGAAAAAACTCCTCTCCTAAATAGTAATAAGAAATTATTTTTTATAAATTTTTTAGTTAATTAATATAAATAAGATTGAATTAAAAAATATTTTGAAAAAAAAAAGTTAAAAATATTTTTGTGAAAAAGGGCTAGATAAAGAGACTGTCTAATCTATGACACATACACTAACGCACGTTGTAACATACACTGAAAATTTCATGCCCTAAAATTTTTGCTCCCACACTTCCCTTCTCAAACCCTAACCCTCTCTCTCTCTCTCTCTCTCTCTCTCTCTCTCTCTCTCGCTCCCAGCCTCAAAACCCTAAACCAAGACCCCAATTTATCCACCTCCATTAATGGCGACCGTCTCCTTGGACGAATCCAAGGCCAAGATCATTCTCCGCCAGGTGATTCTCCTTTTCTCCCCCAATTTCCTCAGAAAAGCTCGCTTTTTTTATGGATTTTTTTTTGTTGAATTTTTCTGTAATTTTTCGTAGGTGGAGTTCTATTTCAGCAATAGCAATCTCCCACGCGACAATTTCTTGAAGAAAACCGTGGATGAGAGCGAGGATAAATGTATTTTTCCAAACCAAGATCCCTTTTTGCTTCTTTTTTATGCAATTAGGGTTTATCTGTGTTGCTGATTATTGGTTTGTTTGTCGGGGGTTGGGGGTTGGGATTGCAGTGGTGAGCTTGGCGCTGATATGTTCTTTCTCTCGGATGAAGACCCATCTTGGCTTGAACGCCACCACGAAGCCCGATGAGGTCTCGGAGGAGACGGTGCTTGCGGTGGCCGGGGTTTTGAGGAAATCATCTTCTCTCCGAGTTTCCGAGGATGGTGAGTTCTTTATATGCTTTAATCTCTATGATTTGTATGAGTGATATGCTTTGTTTATTGTAAACCTGGTAGCTTCTCTTGTCATTAAATTTTTCGTCTTAAATAAATGTAGGTAAGAGGGTTGGTAGAAGTTCTGAGTTAAAACTTGATGAGGCCATAGTGCAATTAGATTCTAGGACCGTCGCAGCAGCCCCATTGCCTTATGATGTAAAGCTGGAAGATGTGGAGTCTTTCTTTGCACAGCTTGCGAAGGTACTTGATATTATTTCTATTAAAATCAAGAATGCTCGCATGATTACCACTTATGTTATTGTGGTGGAACTTTAAATTAGGGTTCGATATATATAGTTTAGAATTGCATGGCCAATTTTTGGTAGCGGAGTATAGTAATAGCTTATCTGCATCGATGTTATGAATCAATTGCTATCGAGAAACTGTATTTATTGATCTGGAATTTGTAACAACGGTAGTTTCTGAAGGTTAGCACAAAAAATCATGAGCAGTTTGTGTGCATACATTTTCCTGTGTCAGATGTTCTTTGATTACCGTCATGAAAAGTTTGGTTGGCATGTATAGGTTGTTAGACTAGAAAATTTGGCCCGACACTTTCCTTTTAATCAAATTGTTATAGTTCTGACCATGTTTTTTTGGCAAAGTGGAAGGAAGTAGTCTTGCTTCTGTTCACCTTTTTTCAGTTCTGAAACCATTATACTAATTCTTACATTTTTTAAATTTTTGTGACGATTGGCTGGTCTCTGTATTTAAATTTTTAACTTCGAGATTGCAACCTCTAGACTATTGTTACTGCACTGATCAATGGGCCCTAAAGTGCGAGCCCTTATTTCTTATTTCTATTGATTGTAATGCTATATCAATTATTGCAGGTTAATAGTGTAAGGCTACCACGCCATGTTTCTGACAAAAGGCACTTCTGTGGCACTGCTCTGATCGAGTTTTCAGAAGAAGAGGATGCAAAAAAGGTTTTGATGGAGAAATTATCCTTTGCCAGAGCAGAGCTTGAAATAAAACCAAAGTAATTTATAAACCTTGTTGATGATTTTTTTTTCGGAAGACTGTAACTGTATGTTGCTTGTTTGGTCAACATTTTAGTCCATACTTATATTTATGCATTAATTTTTATTATTATCCCATTAATTTTCATTATTATCTCAAAATCTTTGTCATATGGTTCCTCCCAGCCTCCAATGATTCGTGCATGCATTTTTTTTTCCTTTTTTCTGTGGGGCAAGATGTTGTTCAGTTTCCAAAAGTTGGCCTAGCGACTATTGCATTATTTGCATAATGTTATATTCTTTAATATTATGCTGTGCATAGGAATAATATGGGTAAATGTCAGGGAAAGTTCAGTTGTTAGGTACCTTGCTAAGGTATTCAACATGATACCTATCTGCTGTACGATGATGTGAACTGATAATTAAATCTGTTAGCTAGCTTGAAGCTAAATTGACTCTTCATTTGATATTCTCTCTTTCTTCCTGTTAATTATATCAATAAAGGTTATGTGCACTTTTTAGATATACTTTGTTAATTTGGTCAACTGGCAGTGAGAACTGACCTTGTAGTACAAGCAACCATTTTCAGTTTAATGTCATGTAGTTCATCCCGTGTGACTGGTTCAAACCCAAAAAACAAAAAATGTTGGTTCAAAACAGTTTTTTACATGATCTTCCCTTTTTAGATGTCAGAGGACCACAAATATACTTGATTTTTGTGGGATCGGGTTCAACTGGCAAGTTTGTTTTCAAAATATTGTCTCTGTCATTTCATGCAATATATATATATATATATATATATATATATATATATATATATATATATATATATATATATATATATATATATATATATATATATATATATTTGTTATTAACATTAACACTCATCTTGTGTTGTGCTAAATAAGCAACTATGCCATGTGTATTGTAGGTATCTGATAACTGCTGTTACATGTATCTCCTGTAGTCGAGCGTGGTTAATTTTTTATTCTTAGCACAATATTTCCGTTCGTGGTTCAGTTTTGTGGTTGTTCAAGAAAAAACGTCTTTATTGGGTCATATTGGCATAATCTAGAGCAAGAAGCACAAGTTTCATCTTTCTTATACTAAAAAAAGAAGTTTCTTCTTTCTGTTGATTTTTCTTGCTTAATTGAAGGTGGCATTTGTGCTAATGATCTATGAGTCTCTGTTAAGATGACTGTCTAATGTCTAATAAGATGAATAGCCTAATAATAAGGAAATATATGAGATAATCATTATGGAAAGAGAAATGCTTTGGGTCCCCCACTTTTGGATACCCCTTTATATTGTTGATGTGTTGGCATACGCATGTGGATGGGTTAGGGCTTAGGGCTTAGGGTATAATAATGGTGCTTAGAAACAAACCTCAAATACTTGATCAGCTCAATTTTCATTTGTTTTGCTTCGTAGCTATATTGAAGACAGTATTGATTAATTTCAAATCAGTTATTAAGGAAAACTATATTTTCAAATTTATGCAATATGATAATGTTCTTCTGATAATTGATGACATTAACTTGGGTCGGTTGAAGTCTAATTGAAAGTGCTTAGAACTGTAGTCAAATAGTTTTGATAAATTATATTTTGTGCCCTGCTGCTTCTCGGATATCCATCACAGGTCACTGACATTATTTCTCGGGTTTTGTCTATGTAGAAAAGAAGTTCTGTTTAGTGTGTTTTTAAAATTTTCTTCTGGATATTGTCTGTGTAATACAGGAAGGATTTTGATGCTGAAAGAGAGAAAAAGATAGCAGAATATGAAAAAATTCGCTCCAATAAAAAATCTCCAAGTGGAAGGTAAAATTTGAACTTCTTTTCAAACTGCTCTGAACAATTTCAACTGTCCTTTTATGGGCATTATCAAACTGACTGGTAGATCTGTGTCCTATCCAGTGATCACTATCCGAAAGGCCTAGTTATTAACTTCAAGCTTAAGAGCAAGTCAGCTGATGATACGAAAGAACAAATTGCCGAAGAGAAGGTGAATGATAATGAGGAAGGCCCCAAAGATGAAGCAGGCGAAGAGAAGAATCCTGAAGGCGTTGACAATAACGAGAAATCATCACCAGATGTTGAGGATGACAATGAAGAAAAGGCTACTGAGGAAGCTGCACAAGATAGCGAACACAATGTTGCAGAAGGGTCAACTGAAGAGAGTGCCGATAGGAAGGATGTTGTTACAAGAGAAGATCTAAGAGCAATCTTCGAGAAATTCGGAACTGTTAAGGTAGTTTTGGATAGAATTCTTTTTCCCCTCTCTCTAGATCTTTTTAGCCAGAATCTCAAATTTGCATCAATTTTCACATTGCACTTTGTCACTGTGTCAAATAAGCCACAAAACATTGGATAGTTATTGAATTTATTTGGCAAACTTCACTAAAATGAGTTAACAGAGGCAAATATAGGACATTTTTCTTTCTCATTTGCAACTTTAGCCAACTTTTCATTCAACGGAACCACCTCTTAGTTACTGGACCAAGACGGACAGTTTTGAATAATCAATTCACAGTTGTGAACTATGGTTACTGTGAAGCTATGCATCAATCATTCTGAACTGTTTATTGATCATTCAGAATTGCTCGGCATGGTCCTCTATTGGAGGGCGGTATGGTTCTAAAAGCTGAAAGTGAGCTAAGGTTCCAAAAAGAAAAAAGAATTCAAAAACTGTTTTTTTCTTTTGCAAAAAGGCCTTTTTCCCGTGTCATTATAGACTTTCTCTTCCCTTGGGTTGCTCTTTGTTGAGATAATTCTTCATATATGGTTGATTCTTCGGCAAATAATGTTTGAAGCTGTTTTCATTTCTTCCACACCATGCTTTATAAGCACTAATGCAGTTCTGTATCGGAATCGTTATTCTTTTACCGTCATATAGCTGTCTAATTATAAGATTTTCTTTATTTTATTTTTCTTTTGAAGTTCATTGACTTCAAAATCGGTGAAGACTCGGGATACATCCGGTTTGAGGATCCTAAAGCAGCTGTAGATGCTCGTGCATTCGCAGTGCTTGAAAATGAAGGTGGCATAATTGTGAAGGATCATATTGTTACCTTAGAAGCCCTTACCGGTAATTTCTTTTTTCCTTCATCATTTAGGCACAAATTTGATGCTGCTTTACTAATCTTGATCAAGAGACAATGACTGCTTTCTCAAATAATAACACAGAGCTATAATTACACTGGTAGTAATAGTACTTCAATTAGAGCTAATAATGAAGTGCCCTTTTAAACGTATTAGCACAAAAGAAAAGCAATTTTGCTTAATAAAATACACGCAGTTCTATTTGTTAAAATTGAGTTCGTTTGATCTTTTGGGTTTCAGGTGATGAGGAAAGAGAATACTGGAACTTGCTACGAGGAAACCAAGAGAGGAGGTACAAGGAAAACAGAAGCTACAGAGGGAGGTGGTAAGCATACTTTGAATCCAAGTGGACTCAGATCAACTTTTCTGAATAGCTACTTTGCTTTTACAACAGCTTATAGCAGAAGCTGACGCAAATTATATATGGCAGGGGCGGAAAGAACAGCAGAGGTGGGAGGCATTTTGATGGTAAGCGTGGCCGACAAGCAGATTCAGCAGAGAAGCGCCCTAACAAAGCTCCGAAGGTTGATGTTAGTGCATGAGGTTTTCAAGCCACCTCTCTTCTCCGATGAAACTATTTTGGCGTGAAATCGATATCGGTAAACTGTAACTTAAAATAGAGCAGTTACAGTTACGGTCCTTCTGGTTTTTTGGGTGGGAGGTAGGGCTTCTATTTATGGAAAGGATTTGTCATCCTCTTTATTTAGATGTTATTTCGAATGATTACCCTTTCTAGTTCTCTATGGTGTCGAATTTGTTGACGAAATTTTGTTTGTGTAAAAAGTTCTACGGGGACTCTTAACCAGGATTATGCAGTGTTTATCAACTTGCACAAAAGCAATTTCGGTGTATGTTTTCACTGATGCGCTACAATGATGCCAGTCTATTTGCAGTGAGAAATTGTCCTGCTCCTGGATAATCTTGAACATTCGGCAAAAGCTGTGTTCTTGGATTATCCTTCTCTCTATATGATATGGGATTTGATACACACATTGGATAAAAAAGAGATTATAATTAGATATGTGATAGTAACTGAGCCTAAGTATTTTGGGGTACTAGTATGGATCGAATGCCACATCGCGTAGTGAATTTTGGACTTTGTGTGTGATCGGTGTTAGAATGACAAAGAAGTGATAGTTCTAGGGTGCTTTATGAATTACCTCATATATTTCTTTATGGCTTTGATTACTATTTACCTGGTCTATAAACTAGACCTTCTATAACTGCTTGAATATGTTTTTTTTAAATATAATAGGATCACTCCTTTCTCTAAGCTGGGATAAGTTTCCCCATGTTTTGGCCACAACTGAAGTTTTTGTTGGTTTTTTTTTTTTTTTTTTTTTTTTTTTTTTTTTTTTTTTTTTTTTTTTTTTTTTCTTTGTATTTGCATCTTAATTTTGGACTGCTGAAAGTTTTTGATTTTAGTTACTTGTTCGAATAAAGTTAGCAAATATTATAATAAATTTAAAAGTTAGCCAATAAAATTAGAACTTTAATAAAAAGTTTGATAGTCATTTTAAGAAGGATTGTAGTTTGGAAAAGTTCCTTACACCTTCACCAAAAATCAGTATTTTATAATTAGATATGATACAAGAATAATAATAATAAAAATATTTTTTATATAATAAAATTTAAAAATAATTAAATATTTATGATGTCATGTTGATGTTACTGGTTGAACTAGTTATTGAACCACCGATTAAACCAATGATTCTTGAACTACTTAATAATATTTTTCGTTCACTATTGGATCCGGGTTTTAAAACATTGTGTATCGCAATGAGTTTGAGTTTGTTAAAATATATTTTCTGCAGTTTCAGAAAAAACAAAGAAACATATTCACACATATTCTTCCCCCAATTAATTCTATTTTGTCTAATAGATGAATTTCAATATCAAACATATCCTAAGCTTTGGTTGGATTAACTAATTGTGTACTTTTTATTTTTAATTGTGCAAGTTTAATTAGGCAGAAATTGTATGGGGCCTGCACAAAACCAGTTTCATGATCAGGGTGTTGTGAGTTTATGGCCGAGAGTTGATCCCAACCCCTTTTTCTTTCTCTTCTTTTTTTTCTGCGAGAAAAAGATATCATACTATCTACTTCGTTTATTTTTTTAAAAAAATAAAAAAATTGTGAAGTAACGAGGCCATTTTTTTTTGTTTTTTTAAAAAAAAGAAAAAAATAATATGCTATACGCTTCGTTTATTTATTAATTTTAAAAATAAATTTATTTAAAAATTGTGAAGTAACTAATCTTTTTTTTTTTTTTTTTTGAAAGAAAGGTACTATAGTAGGGTTTCGTTCATTTCTTTTAAAAATAAACTTAGCTCAAAATTTTAAATTTAAATTTGACTTAATTTTGCTTACTTGACTTCCAAAATGAACTTATCAAGAAAAACCCAATAAAAGCTTAAAAGTGAGCGATGGTTAAATCTATAATTTTAATTTATTCTTAGGATATATATTACAAAATTAAGATAGTGCAATTTGTTGTCCAACATTTGCTATGATTTGTGTATTGTGTTTGATATGTCACATATAATCAGTATTGTTGGTGGATATATGTTCAATCTACGTAAATGATAATAAGAGATAGTAAATAGTTTAGGTTAGGCCGAGTCACTCGAAATGACATGAGGCTGGATTCGGTCGAGTCATGTTTGAAGTGCTGTGAGATTAGTTGGGCCGAGTCACAATCAAAATCCGTAGGCATTATTTCTGTACGCTTTAAATGAATTGATTACGTATTTCAAACTAGCTCGAGCTTTTGAGATTCTAATAGTTAGCGTTAATGATCCAACAAGTGATATATATCAGAGCCAGAGGTCATAGATTAGATTTGGCATACTATAAATTTGTGCAGGTGCCGGCGAAAAAATTATTGGCTTAAAAAGGCTCAGCATCCTACTCTCTAGACATGTGAACTCCAACTATTTTCAAAATCCAAACAAGAAAAGGTTCATGGCACATTCGACATTTCGACAGTCGGTCTACAAGTTGGAAGTCGACGTTGTAGCATGTAACAAAAGAGATGGAGAGATGGAGTATATGATAGCCATTAAAGAAGCCAAGAAATTAAGCAGCAGAGCTTAAAGAGTTGTTCCGAAAACTCGGAATAATATAGAATAAGATAATCATCGACCAGTTATAATAGTCAAAGTTTTATATACTTTGCTAAAAAAAATCAATTTATCAAGCGAGAGTAAAGCTTATTGATGCAAGTATATATATATATATATATATATATATATATATATATATATATATATATATATATATATATATATATATATATATATATATAATATATATATATATATATATATATATATATATATAAAACAAATTAATCAAGAGAGTTCAAATAGTATAATGAACTTTAGCTTATAAAAATTTGTACATGAGATAATGTATCAAATATCATGACAAAACCAGTTACACTTTGTAGTTTAAGCATTACTTTAGCATCGAAAATTTCTACCACTATTAGTTATAATAAGCTTAAGGGAAAATGAGGCAATATGACCAAAGAGCACATCTTGCAATTGCTATAGTGCGTTTAACGATATATTATTGAGAACTAAATATTAGTATCCAAAATAGCAGAGATGAAATAGAAAAATTCATTAGTTGATCTCCTCATTTTATTTTCTTTCTTTCAGCTTATATTTGTACATTGTGCAGATGATTTGAGACAATTGTTGGTTATCCTTAATTGCACTTTTGGTGGCTTAGTATATATATATCTTTTTTTTTTTTTTTTAGAGAAAGCTAGTATGCTATTCGTTTCGTTTATTTTGAAATAAACTAAATTTCGAACTCGGGACCTCAGATATCAACCACTAAACCATTTGCCACTTGCACTAGAAAGAGTTGATAGTATATATATATATATATATATATATATATATATATATATATATATATATATATATATATATATATATATATATATATATTCTTTTTAGTTTTGATGCTTTGATCCTTAAAAAGAAGTGAATTTATACTTGGTGCAAGCAAATGGCCAAAAAAGCACACAAAAAACCAACAACAACAACAACAAGAACACACGCAGGAAATTCATCAAACATCTTCTAATTGCACTTAGAATATAAAATTGAATCCACGACCTCTTGAATATAAGAGAGTTCGGGTTCATATTATAATAAAATTATTCTGAATAAAAATGATTTAGAAATAGTCTTAACATCCTGAAGAAACAAATCTATTGTATCAACTCAATTTAGTCATATATCACCATGAGAGAGAACAACCCTAATGGAAGAAATTCGAACATAACTACATGCGGCAGAACCAAACAAGAGAATAAATTAAGTTTTTTATATAGGTATACTGAGCACATGAGGACCTAGCACAGCATCAGGGGAAAAAAAAACCCCAACATGTTTCTCAACAGTATAAAGCTGCTCAACTGAATTCTTTAATCCATTCCAAAGGAAGATAATATAAGTTAAATTTAATCTCATAAAAACTACATGTGCAACTGAGATTGAAATAAGACCAAATGGTAGTTTCTTTGTGTTCAGTAGTATAACAGATTCAAAAGGAATCTCCTAACAAAACAACAGCTATAGGGAACAAGCCACAGTGAAACAAGAACTAAGATTTTTCATTTTAATATTCCATATCCCATAGTAGGATGCCAGGTTACACAAACTAATTAACATACAAATTATTGCATATGGAAGGAGATCAAGAAGGAGTTTCATTAAGCTTAATTGTTCATATAAAAGAGTTTAGTTAAACTACGTACTGGAAACAAACATACTGTATTATTCACATATCAACAGCATCATTTTATGGCATAGTTTGAACCTCTTGTATCAAAGCTTAAAATTCTCAACTAGTTTCATTTGCATGGCTATAAGTCATACCCTAGAACATCTTGAAGCATCGAATCGGAGTGGAGAGCGGAGCCATTAATGTTGTCCCACCAATTCATACTCTCTTTACTTCCGTTTGCTTCTTCGAAACAGTCTAATTCCGCCGTTCTACGCTCCTCTTGTGCTTCTAAGCTTTCTTCCTCGACGTCCCACAAGTCTTGTAGCTCGGCCTCGAGCCCTACAATATTGGGAGTACTCATGAAGTTCGGGCTCGAGTTATCGATGCTGATGTTGTTGGTGCTTGTAGGAAACCCTAATTTGGAGATGTCAACATGTTCCTGCATGTAACTGATATCATGTGGCATTTCAGCTTTGTTTCCTGCCATAGTTTGATTAGTTGATACAAAAGCATTGCAGTTGGATAACTGCTGCATTGGATTCGTAGCAATCTCACTGAGAGCACCGAGTTTTGGCGGCCAAAGCAAGGGATTGTTGTAGAAGGAGAAGGGGCTGTATAGGCCTTGAAGCTTTATGTGGAGTTGCATTCTTTCGACGGCCGACGCACTTAGGGTTTGCGAGGGCCCTTCGTTGTTCCCCGTAACACCTTCCTCACCGTGTTCTTGGTTAATAGGGAGACTTCGAGAGTGGGTCGATTCTCTTCGCTTTCCTAACAGTTTCTTCTTCAGCCTGGTATTCCAATAGTTCTTGATATCATTGTCAGTACGCCCTGGTAATTGTGCTGCGATTATAGACCACCTGCGCGTAAAATTTAGTTCTAGTGAGCAATTTATATAACTGTACAAATAATTGCAAAGAGTGCAATGAATCCGAGAAGTTAATTAGTTGTATAATCTACCTGCTCCCAATACTTATGTAGAGGCTACATATAATTCGATCCTCTTCTTCGGAGAAACAACCATGCTTTATATTTGGCCTCAGATAGTTCAACCATCTCAACCTGCAACTCTTCCCACACCTCTTTAACCCTGCCATATTCATCGAAAAATTGTAGGAAACTTTCAATTAACAAGGGTGATTTAAAGAAGCCTAAGAATAAAATCGTAGATCAGAGCCACATGAATCACTAGTTTAATACATATCTTGATTAAATAGAGGTATAAATTAGGTATCTCAACTCTCAACACCCCATATGTTCTCTAATTGGTCTAAGTATTTAAAGCTCAAGAGAAAACCTAATCCAAGATTTGAAGTGACCAGAAAAGAAAAGTGGAATTAGGGTTTCATAGGGTAAGAGCTAATTTAACTAACCAACTTTTTGAGGCAGTGCAATCCAATTTCCACCAGTGCCATGTTCTTCAATATAAGCCTTAAGCTTTGCGTCCTCCTCAGGAGACCACGGCCCCCTCTTCACGCTCGCCTTGTCGCAACATGGCGCCCTCCCCATCTCTCTCTCTCTCTCTCTCTCTCTCTCTTTAATTTCTTCTTTCTCAGCTCTTCTCTCTTCTCTCTCCTTTACTCTCCTTAACTATCCACACTAGAGCATATATGGGTTTTTTTTACATTAGTGAGGAGGGTATGGGGGAGCTTTATAGGAGGATAAGAGAAAGATGGGCTCATTTAATGTTCTACCTATGATATTACAAAGCTGCAGAAGAAACGAGTTAGGGTTTTTGGATCATTCCTTTGTGCGCCACCCTTTACAACAATATTAATTAAATGCATGCTTTTTCTAGTCTTTGTTGTCTCTCCTACTATTTACATTTGTTTATTAGATTTCAAATCTAAGATTGACAAAGTCCATTAGGGTATGGTTATAGTAAGAGTGATTAAGTCTCACCGCAATGACATAGCAAGATCACGGTTTAATTAACCGCGAAAATTACCATATTATTATATTCTTATTTGGAAGACCAAATGAGAGATGAGGGATTAATTAAAGTTTCATTATATATATATGACTTGTGTACTTTAAAGAGTCTATAAAGTGACCTACCTAGCTGTTGAAATCTTTAGTTTTTGAAATTCTCAATTAATTTACTACTTAATTTATCAATCAATGAGTTATATATATATATATGTCAAACAGTTAGTTAACTACTGAATGGATTAATTGAAACTAGTCATTTTTATGATCATCATTTGTTATCAATCAATGAGTACTTATATGTCAAACAGTTAGCTACGTACTGAACGGATTAATTGAAACTAGCTAGTCATTTTTGTGACCATCATTTGGACAATATGTTTAGTTGTTTGTGTATGAACAATTGCTTATTTAGCTAACTAAAGGCTCATCTTTAATTTGTCATATGGAAATTCTCATGAATAAGACTCACTACCACATTTAGGGGAAAAAGAAAAAAGCATTTCACTTGCGATATATCCAAGACCTTAAGAATTTGACATATCATTATGTGTCTGTTTCTATAATACATTTTATCGTAATGAAAGAGTCTCGGTAGAGAAAAGCCAGGAACTTCTAAAAGGACTAAAGACATTTCTAGTTCAAACAAGTCTTGTCTAAGGTTGGGCTCTCAAATTCTGATCAGATGTGTGTTGATCAGATCTAATTAGATCATAGCTATTCCTGGTTGTTTCGTATTTTAGATCTTGTACTATATACATATTATCTTGCGAGTTAATTAGTCTAAGAATAACATTGCTTCTACATTTGAAACAAACATTAGAAATTTTATTGATGACAACAAATCATAGAAATTAAGTATTTCAGTCTAATAATCTGTATGTATCAATCCAAAAAGAAAAAGAAAAAGAAAAAACTGATGAATATGTAATCTTCTAGTTACTAATGTTCCATTTCATTTCATACTAAAGATTTGGGTATGTAGATAAGAATAACGCACAAAATCAAAAGTAATTAAAATGCATAAAATAATATCATCTTTGACTCCAACCAAAACCAATTGCATTTGATGTATAAATTAATTTTAACCGTTTCTTCACATTTTGGCGATGTATAATTTCAATTTGACATGAGAAATCATTGCACACACTAC
Source organism: Tillandsia leiboldiana (assembly GCA_029204045.2). Taxonomy (NCBI): domain Eukaryota; kingdom Viridiplantae; phylum Streptophyta; class Magnoliopsida; order Poales; family Bromeliaceae; genus Tillandsia; species Tillandsia leiboldiana. Next base: position 43,545,491 of record CM055070.1, read on the forward strand.
AGTTATACATTGAAGTACTCTCATCTTCAAAACTAGAAAATTATATACATTAAAATCTTAATCTAGAATATATAATTTATATGATCTGGAACTTTCAAATATATTGTTTAAGTGTGTACAAAATCATAATTTTTATAAATTTATCATCTCAGAATCAAATAGTCACACGAATATTTTTGACTAGAAAGTATAAGCATTATTCTTGGACCATTTTTGGTTAGATTGATATTTAGGATAACATAGAATTAGGGTCAATCATAAGAGATATATTCTAAAACCTGAGTTTGATTCCCACATTCACCAATTTTTGGTCAGATTTTAGTTAATGCATGTGGAATGGCTCACATGATCTCCAACATCTACATGAGCTGAAATGTTCTAATTATTTTTAAATCATTTTCTATTAGATCGATTTTTGAACGATAGAAAAGAGTTGCAAGAATTAATGTTATTATAAAATTCTATATATCATTCTTTGGATGAAGAAAATAATATATATATATATATATATATATATATATATATATATATATATATATATATATATATATATATATATATATATATATATATATATATATATATATATATATATATTAGGCTGGAATGTTATTAATAGTAAAGTCATTGGTGCTATTAAGTTTTTAATCCTTGAATTTAAAAATGTGTGGTTGAGATGATAGTGGGCCCCTTGAGTTTAATGGGTGGTTGAAAAAATAATAAAATCTAATGGATGGAAATGATCAAAGGGGTTGATCTAAGAATAGAAAACTTGATAGTGCCAAATGCTTGGTGCTATCAATAGCATAGTAGCCGGATTCTCTCTCTCTCTCTCGCTCTCTCTCTCTCTCTCTCTCTCTCTATATATATATATATATATATATATATATATATATATATATATATATATATATATATTACCAAGTTTTTAGCCGTTACATCAACCCCTTTGATTATTTCTACCCGTTAGATCATACTATTTTTCAACTATCCACTAAATCCTAGGAGCCCACTATTATCCTAACCGCACATCTCTTAATCCAAGGACTAAAAATTAGTTATATATATATATATATATATATATATATATATATATATATATATATATATATATATATATATATATATATATATATATATATATATATATATATATATATATAGTCCGACTGCTATACTATCGATAGCATCAAGCACTTAGTGCTATCAAGTTTTCTGCCGTTAGATCTATTACTTTAACCATTTTCACATTTAGATCATACTATTCCACCAACCACTCTCTATATCATTCGAACCGCACATCCCTTCATCCAATGGCCGAAAACCTAATAGTACCAATGACTTGGTGCTATTGATAATATAATAGTATGGTTATATATATATATATATATATATATATATATATATATAGAGAGAGAGAGAGAGAGAGAGAGAGAGAGAGTGTGTGTGTTTTAGGCTCCTATGTACCGAGGCATTTGTACTTGTAAGTTATTTTCAATGATGAGATATTTGATTTGACGATCAATTTTATTAGTCATGATTTATACGGTTGGAATTATCTAGATACCAAATTTTAATTTTTTAATTTTATTTACCTAGTAAATGAGTTAGCCTCGTAATGAACGGTTAAAAATAAAAATTTCATAAAGAATTGTGATAAATGATTTAAATTTCAAAACAAAAATTTTGATTTTACTCTAAATATTAAATAAAATTTAGATTATTCTATATTATTGAACTTACAAACATACCAATAATTTGATGTCATTAATAGTATTCTAGCATATATATATATATATATATCACTACAACAAAATTAGGCTATAGCGACACTTTTAAGTGTTTCTAAAATTTTAAAAAAATGTCGCTGACAAAAATACCGACACTTATTGTAAGTGTTGCTATATGTGCCATCGCTAGGATGTGTAGCGACACATTTTTGTAATGTGTCCCAAAAATGTGTCCCTATAATCTAATTTTGGATATAGATGGAATATAAATATGACACTTATACAAAAGTATCACAAACATGTGTCCTTATAACCTAATTTTGTTGTAGTGTATATATATATATATATATATATATAAATTTACATTTGAATTGTAATATCTGTGTGTATGAGCATTGGAGACCTTGGTGCTTGCAACAGTTGCTTCTTTAATTAACATCCTAATTTCTTCCGAAGGGCAAATCTTATGAGGCCTAATTAAGCACCATGCATGGGTATATGACACACTTTTTTTCCCTTTGATGTTAATGTTAACCAACTCAAAAGGATGCATGAATTAGAAGTAACCCATCCCCATTCACAATGAAATACCCAACAACAAACCTTATCATTAGCCAATAATCCATGCCACACCTTGTCCTCTCAATGGTCTCAACCACTATAAAGAAACTAACACAAAAAAGCTAAGTACCCTAGAAAACTTTGACATGCCAATAATCTTTAAACCAAAAGTCTTTTTGGGTTCTAATAATTCTAACAACTCTTTAAAAAAATGGAGAGAGAGAGAGAGAGAGAGGAAGGTTAGACCTATATAACAAAGTCTCCCTTGTAGAGCACCAATTCTCTCTCTTGGGTACAAGTGGAGGGGGCGCCTCTTATTACTTTAAGAACAAATTAAGAAAAAGATCAAAGGAGGTGTTGGGATTAGCAACACCTTTTAGGCCTTGAGGAGAAAACTTGTGTTTGACCTTTCTAGAGGTACAAATATAATAAGAACACAAAAAAGGTGCCCTTAACACCCACAAAGATAGAATTAAATAATTTATTACATAAAGTAAAGATGACTTAGTTATAAGAAAGCAAGGAATTGAATAGATGGGGGGAGATGAGGGTGTGTGTGTTTTTCTTCTTGTCCTCGCCTGGAATTTCGGATTCTCATGGGCCTTGCCTCTCATCAGCAAGGCGACCTCTCTTTGATTAAACATGGGAAAGGGATGGTTGGGGCTTATATATATATATATATATATATATATATATATATATATATTCACTGATCTGTACTATATAAAATTGTATTTAATTTTATGTAAAAAATGTTCAAAAATATATTTTTGGAATAAAAAAGAGTTTTTCCATATCTTTAATTTTATATATAATAGGTAAAATCGTAAAAAACTTACATGAATTATGAATTATGAATTATGAATTATTTTGAGTCAACTGTTATATCTGTCAAAATTTTAATTGCATTATTTTTTATTATTATTATTTATTTGATTTGATTCGGTTGACCTTATTTTAACTTTAAAATTTAAACTAATTATTTATTTTAGTGAATTTATAGTTACAAAAATTGTATGAAATATACTAATTAAATTTATATATATATATATAAAAGACGTATTGAAATTTTAAAGTTAAGGTGTTGTTGACCGACTCAAATTAAATAAATTAAAAAATTAGATAATAAAATTAAAATTTTAAAAGATTGGATAGTAAGCTCAAAATGATTAATGGTTCACTTAAAAAAATTCCAAAAACATTCTTCTGAGCTAAAAAAAAAAAAAAAAAAAATTTCCTCTTGTCTGATTCCATACAAACTCTTTTTAATTTGGTGGAAAATACTTTGCATATTTCAGAGAAATACCACTTATGTTTCTCAATTTTTTTGTCGGCTGAAAATCCAAATTAAGCACTAAACTCTCTCTCTCTCTCTCTCTCTCTCTCTCTCTCTCTCTCTCTCTCTCTCTCTCTCTCTCTCTCTCTCTCTTCTCTCTTCATTTTCTCTACATTGAAAACTTTTTTAAAATTTTTATTGAACAAAATACAAATTAATAAACATAATATTGTTTTATTCTGCAGTTTTTTTTTTTTTTTTTTTTTCTATTTTTCAATAGTTTTTCAGTAAACCAATATTACTTAAAACTAATCTATACATGATAATATCGCTATACTAGCGCATCAGTAACTGTCTAGAAAATCATTAAAAGTACTCATATATAGCAGTGTTCTTGCGAATAAATATAAGAAATTACAAAAGAGAATAGAGGAATAATAATGGGGATCGAAGTGGCCACATTCTATATATATATTATAGCATTGAATGACCTAATTGGATTTTAGCATTTGAAACGTACTAGGGGTATATAATATATATATTAGGTATTATTTTTGTAATATTCGCACTTTGCTAGCTCATCTTGATGATTCTAATTAATGGTGCAGCAATTTATGCAGCTACATCACACCATGTGCAAATTTAAAAACTCTGTTTGAGATTGCACTGAGTAAATTATAATATCATTTTGCTTCAAATTAATACCAAGTTTTTCATACTGCAATGAGTATATTATAATATAATTTTTTCGGAGCCAAATAAACAAAAAAGAGTATATATATATATTCATCGCAATTGTGTTTTTCTAACTAATATTAGATGAATCTTAATACTAAATGGCCATAAGTATTAATTATACTTGTGCTTTGTCACAAAAGCAAACATTTTTTTTTTTTTTTTTAGCATCATTATTAATAGTGAAACCCTCAATCTATGATTTTAGGTATGATATATATATATCTAAGACTACATTTTATGTTTGATGTTATCCACTCATAGCAGTGCACAAATTAAGGGTGGTATACATCAGAATCCAATAAAAAGAAGGGATTGGATAGTGAATTACAAATATCCACATCAAATTTCCTCTTTTTTAAAAATTATACCAAAGTAATTTGAAATTTGAAGTACTTACGAAGGACCATCCAAATTTTAATTTTTTTTTTATTTTAATATATATATATATATATATATATATATATATATATATATATATATATATATATATATATATATATATATATATATATATATATATATATATATAAATTTTTAATTCATTAAATTTGCGCTATTTAATAACTCTTAGAAATTATTGATCCTACAGGGTGAACTCATACATTTATAGAGATGTTAATCCGTACAAATACCTGAAATTTACCTTAATCCAAACTCAAATGGGGCAAGTTTATTTGATACTAAACGAATATGACTTCAGATACAAATATATAAAAAAATATATGAGAAATTTAGATTTGGATATAAATTTGTCTCTATCCAACAAATATAATATAATATAATATATTTAATATAATAGATTTCTAAAAATTTAGATTTAATATAATATATTTTGAAATATGGTAAAGGGATAATTGTTTTGGTCTCCGGGTCAAATTTAGATTTTGAATTTTTGATCGAGTTCAATTTTGGATATGCATTTTCAGAACCTGTCGAGTTTGGGTTCGAATTCAGGTTTCAGATTTGATTGTCCCTTTTTTTTTTTCTACTTACGAATTGCATGGTTGGGGATACATTAAGGACTACAGATGTATCAGATGTAGGTTACATGCACTAATCTTCATGTGATTTAAATCAATCAAAGTGGAAGCTTAAGTTTTAAAAGTTGCTTAAGTTTTAAAAGTTAAGTGTTTAAATTAGATAGTTGCTTTCACTTAACACAAAGTTTAAATTAGTTCCACATGTTTTACAAAGAATGCAAATTAATGTGGATATATATCAACTATAAGTCACTAGAGATGCAAATGGATCCGGGTTGGTGGAGTTCTGGGTCCAAACGAGGCCGTAAGTAGGAGTCATAAATAAGAAAAAACAAAGTTCCAATCTTCTAAGAAATTGAGCAAAAAGCGGTCAGAGTAATTCCTTCTTTTCTATGATCCATCCTGATCCGCAAAAATTCTGCTCAAGTCCGGAATGAAATGATAAATAAAGATAAAAAATAAGTTAAAATTCAATCTATTCTAGCTGAATCCGCCCCATCCTGCATTATCACAGGCCACTTTTTAAAAAAATAAATTTGAAATATCGAACATTAATCATCAAATTCGTAGCAAACTACGCTAAATAATGTTATCACTTATCGATCATCACCAAATCGTTACATATTCGGGGGCCTGTAATTTGTCGATTAATTAAATTAACTCAATAGGTATCCGTTAATTGTATATACGTGTCACTTAACTCCAAAAGGAAAGGAAAACTGTGAGCAAATAGGCATCTTGAGGTGTAAAGCTAACAGGGTTTGAAACGGTTAATTAATCTGACTTACTCTCTTTGAAGGTTTGAAAAGTTGAAAGCAACGTTCAATTGATCACTGCGTTTCAAGGAACATATATATTAGGGATAAGGCGCAGGTAAATTATATTACATTGCGTGCACTAAAAAAACGCAACACGTACAAAAATAAATCATTTAATTGATTCTGCGCGCGTGAATATATATATAGGTCGTTCAACGATTTGGATACATTTATATTTTTTATAATTCTATATTTATTTGTAATTTATAAGATCGAGAAAGAAATTCAACCATTGAATTATTAGGTTAATATATATATATATATATATATATATATATATATATATATATATATATATATATATATATATATATATAGAGAAAGAGAGAGAGAGAGAGAGAGAGCTAGAATGTAATATTATTAATAGGATCAAGTTATTGGTGTTATTAAGTTTTTAATCTTTAAATTAAAAGATGTGTGGTTGAGATGATAGTGGACCTCTTGAGTTTAATAAATGGTTGAAAAAATAGTAAAATCTAACGAGTGAAAATGATCAAAGGAGTTGATCTAAGAGTAGAAAACTTGATAGCATCAATAACTTGATACTATTAATACTATAGTAGCCGGACTCTCTCTCTCTCTCTCTCTCTCTCTCTCTCTATATATATATATATATATATATATATATATATATATATATATATAATATTTATTGTTCATTAATCCTCTTGTTTAGCAAGGTTTTTAATTACCTATATATATTTACACACACACACGTACCCTTCATGTACTACACCACCAACTATAAATTAAGGTGTGAAATTTGCATGGCCTGACACCTAACCCTCAACTAAATGCAACTCCCTTATAAAGTTTTTTTTTTTAAAAAGAAACCTCTGATTAAATAAGCTAATATATATATATATATATAATTAGGCTAGAATACTATCGATAGCACCAAGTCATTGATGCTATCAAATTTTTAGCCGTTAGATGAAAAAATATGCAGTTGGAATTATAATGGTCCCCTAGAGTTTACTAGGTAATTGGTTGAATAGTAAAAATCTTAGCTAGGGACGACTATAATTCCAACCGTATATCTTTTCATCCAACAGCTAAAAATTTAATAGCACCAATGACTTGATGCTATCGATAGTATTCTAGCCGGATTATATATATATATATATATATATATATATATATATATATATATATATATATATATATATATATATATATATATATATATATCACAAGAGTTCAAGGCCATATATGTATAGAAGCTAAGATCTTAATTCCAACCTTCAATAAAATAAATGCATGCATGGTTGACTTATATATATATATATATATATATATATATATATGGAAAATGCTACTTGTACACCCGTAAGGGGTGTACATCTCACACCCCCACCCATCTAAGGGTGGGGGTGTGATGAGTGGTCACTTGATGTGACCCGTAAAAAACATCGACACTATTAAAGAGATGGAGGTGTAGGATGTACACCCCTTCGGGGTGTACATATAGCATTACTCTATATATATATATATATATATATATATATATATATATATATATATATATATATATATATATATATATATATATATATATATATATCACAAGAGTTCAAGGCCATATATGTATAGAAGCTAAGATCTTAATTCCAACCTTCAATAAAATAAATGCATGCATGTTTGACTTAACAAGATAAGGCAACTTTAAGTTGATTGTGGGGTTTGTTAGATACTAAATTCAAAAAAGAAGCTAACATACATATATATATATATATATATATATATATATATATATATATATATATATATATATATATATATATATCACAAGAGCTCAAGGCCACATATGTATAGAAGCTAAGATATTAATTCCAACCTTCAATAAAACAAATGCATGTTTGACTTAACAAGATAAGGCAACTTTAAGTTGATTGTGGGGTTTGTTAGATACTAAATTCAAAAAATATATCTTTTTAAAAATTAAAGCAACACTAAGAACTACCTGTTGTGAGTTGTAATGTTGCTCGATTCCAATACATTAGCCTAGCTTATGTGTAATTTTGTTTTTTAAAAGAACTATTATTTTATATGATTTAACATGGTATCAGATAATGGTTATAAGTTCGAATCCTACTGGCTCATCGAACCTACTAACTAAATCTTCAATTGATAACATGGCCGGTTCTAATTTTCAAAACATCGAGTATTAATCAAATCAAATTAAGTTTTCCAATGCTTATACACTGTTTAAATTACCAATTAAATTGGTCCAATTAAAGGTCCCAAATCTACTAGGAAAGAGAATACATGCATAGCCATGCATGCAAAAAGTTTTCATGTAATCAAAGCTTACATATAAAAAGGGAAGGAATAAAGAGTCTACAAGAATCTTCCAATGGGATGGTTTCAGAGATATATATATATATAACTACACATATCTCCTTCCTCTAGTAATCTAATTAACTTCATGGAGCAGGGTCACCTAAACAACTCCATCTCATGTATCCTTCATTAATTGAGTTGCCACTGAGAAAACAAAATGAGTGGCAAATTATTGAAACATGCATGGATTGTTCTCTCTCTCCCTATATATATATATATATATATATATATATATATATATATATATATATATATATATATATATAGGATTAGGTGAGTTGACTTTGCCTACAATGAGAAACCCCTGGAATAGATTACAACTAGGTCATCCTAGTGGTCTTGTTGGTGTAGTTTCTAATGAAGCTCCATATATAACCACAATGATTTTTTAAGAGAAAGTTCTAGGATGTTATCATCTTAATTTGTCCTCCTAATTCTACATCTTTTTGGCATCGATCGAGGAATGAATTGAATTGAATAAGATAAGATAGCAATATCAGAAGAAAGAAATGACTTTGCAATTCAGAGATGTTAAAAATTTTTAGGGGCGGAGAGTGTGTGATTCAGTAATCTCATCCCAACGAGATAATTCAATTCGAAGATTTAAAAAAATTTAGTAGTTTAAAATCTAAATTTTTTATAATTCCTCAGAAAAAAAAATTCAGTAGCTCATTGATAAAGCCCCCCAATCTGCTGTCATGTATCAGTTTTGTCTCTTTCCAAAAATTATAATTTTTCCCTCTTTAATTTTTCTTTTTTTTTTAGCATTTAATATTAAAAAACTGCTAAACGAACTCTTAAATAAAAACAAAACTAACAAATGGCAACGGATTGGAGGCTCTCCATTAAAGTTTTATCAGAGAGCAAAATATTTGGTTCCAGGGATGCACTAATTATAGTCATGTTGATATCATAGAAGATCTATGATGCAGTTAGAAATCTGAGTCTAATTAATTATATACTTTTAGTAGTGTTTCAAACCCTGACGCATTTTCTACACGTCAAACGCGTTTGCTTATTTGAGCTTCTAACTTTTTTTTTTAAAAAAAAAAATTAATAATTCCTGCTGCAGCTAACACTACAACAAAACTATGCTATAGCGACACTTTTAAGTGTTGCTAAAAACTAAAAGAAATGCTGCTGAAAAAAATACCGATACTTATCATTTGTGTCGCTATATGTGTCGTCGCTAGGGTGTATAGGGACACATTATTATAATGTGTCCCAAAAATGTGTCCCTATAATCTAATTTTGGATATAGATGGACTATAAATAGAACACTTGCAAAAAGTGTCACAAACATGTGTTCCTATAACCTAATTTTGTTGTAGTGTAACAACTCTTACCTGATATTGGTCTCTGTTCTTGAGACCTCAATATTGTTGCTTTTGCTGATCTTTTTTTTTAAAAAAAAATCATGTTGTAATGATGTCTACAAGATGGTGATCACAAAAATAAATAAGTTGGCAAAGTCAAAATAGGCTTGCTTGTTTTGTCAATGCAATTCTATTTAAGTCAACCAAAAAAAAAAAAAAGAGAAATAGAATTCTATTACTAACATTCTGCTTAAGAACATAGCTAAATACTCATTTTAGCCTCCGAGTTGAGTATCTTTGATGCCTCTTTAATTAATAAAAAGAGATGTAGAATTTAACTTGTTAGGGCCAAATGTACAATGAATACAACCTCTTTAAGTTATTTTCTGAGAATAAAACTAATCACCTCACAATTTAAGTGCACAATCATATAAAATCATAATCTGTGCCAACCTTGCAGAGGAATAAAAGGATGGGTTAGCATCGCAATCACAAATGTGAATAACTAAATAAAGGATAAGATATTCTAACATCCAAACAAAGCCCTGATTTGTTAGACCAGGTTTGCGGCATATGAAATCAATAGAGAAAATGTTCACAGCTTGCACAGATAGAAGTGATAATGGCAAGGACCTGTTCAGCTTGAATAAATCGTATCCGAAATGCAGCGCGAGCGCATTCGCAGAAATTAAACAGGAACCTAATCGTAAAGTCGTGTAATATGCAGTTGTTGGCGGCAGCAGTTAAGTGTCATGTATACAGCTGAGCCCATTCATTGTTGGCAGCTTAGTAGTAATAACACAGATATGATACAAAGACACAAGAAATAAAACATAAAACAACTTAAAAAGATTTGCTAATCATCAAGCTCAACCAGCTGAGCTCTTCTCTCCGCAGCTTTCTTCCTGACGAAGATGCCCCATCTCATAGCAGCTTTGATCTTAAGCCACCCCACAACGGCTTTCCCAGAAGTGGTTCTTTGCTCCTCGTCAAAGTTGAAGTTCGTGCACGGGGATGGCATGTAAGAAGAGAAGCCATAACCATCTGCCACTATGTTAGTCGGAGCCCCGCCCATGCTTAGGACTCGTAGGAGATGCTGCATCTCTTCGTTCTCCAGTATCTCATGGCTTCGCATTCGGATCTCGTCCTCTGTTAAGTATTCGTCGTAGAGATTGAGGTCGGTTGGCTTTGAGGATTGGGCCATGAAATCAAAGCTTGATTGTTGCGGCGGGCGGAGTGCTAAATCGCCAGTGCTTTTCTGAGCTTGTTGGGAGGAGGTATTGTTGAATTGGCTCTCTGCAGCGAACGAAGTGCTCTCGAATTGCTGGATGTTAGGTGTGATTTGCTGAGGATCGGTGGGGTATGTTGATAATTGATTCCCGCTGTACCCTACTGCATTTCCATCTCCTGAACAAAATAAAATTCAAATCTAGCAAACACCGGCAGTTGAAAAAAAATTCATAATAATCCAAATAATTAGAAACAAAGCATAGAGAGAATAGACACATTCATAGCCACACTCATTTGATACAAGAGGAAAACAAAAACAAAATAATTATTACAAAAGGCAAACAAGATTTACCAATAAAAGGCCAATGAAGGACTAAATATGCAGCTACACTACTGCACATGGTTTAGAAATCGGCAGAACTTTATGTGCAATAATTATATCCAGGTCGTTGGACTAGCGTGCAACAATTTTCATATAAGACAAGTTGATTACTAGATTACGTGACAAAAATGCATAAAGGGTTGATCTTGTTATCATATTCACTAATTGTATGTAGTGTTGTTTCAAATGACTCTTGAACTGAGGCCACCCTGTTAACATTCCCAGCGTGTGTAACCTGTTTAATATGTTCAGCAATGTACAAAATTTACCCTGTAAAAGAGCCATAAACTTCATATCCAATATGTGCACTTTTGTGGGTGTTCATGACATAGAAAACATTCAGCACTGGATCCAAAAAGAAACAGGTCCTCGTAGGACCAGTAAGTACATTCCGTAAACGAAACATGTAAAATAGAAAGGCATGTCTTCTGAATAGTTAAATGTAATTAAAGATAATGCATTCTATAAACTAGCGCTTGTTTACCAACACAAATCATGGGGATCTATGTTGAAGGACTCGTTACCTCCGCCAGCTACTGTGTCCATCGAAGGTTGCTCTACAGGCATTGGAATTGAGGCACTATGCTCAGATGATTGGTGGTCATATTGAGCAGGGTAACTCGATGAAGCTAGTCTAGTATCATTTCTGGTAGAAACTGACTTTTTGTTCTGCTTGAAGTTCAATAGAGCCTTGCCATCGTATTCGATAACGTGAATCCAGTTATCGTACGCCTGTTTCACTAGTGTATCTACAAACACCTGCAAATACAATATAGAGTATTCATCATCTTTTTCGGCAATAATCTTCTGTTTTACTTCAGTAGCTTAATAAGATGTCACACACATTTCAAGGACCAGATCATGACAAGTCGATAATTTAGGCTTTAAATTGGATGGTATAATTAGCTGAGAATGAGATAACAGCAGAGGCAAGTTTGGACGTGGTGGTATAGCTCTTCACATTCATTCATCTAGAACACTAAATACATTATTTAGTACAGGCCAAGAATAAAATTATCAGCAGAACATGCTTTATAAGCTTGACAGAAAAGGTGAGATCCATAAAGTAAGCAGTGATTGATGATAATACTATAGTGTAATCTGGGACTGACTACACGAAGAGGTACCTTGTTTATTTTATATACAGCATAACATGTAAGTGAACATCCATGATCTGTCAACAACACCTTGATTATGGCAATATTTCTAGGCTGGAAGCCTCACAGGCAAAGTTGAAGAACATCACTTGCAAAAGCAAATGTAGCCACAAAAAGGAGGGAGTACAGCAATTTTACAAATTCTTTATTTTAAATTTCAGCAAGCATAAAAGGTTCTTCGATAGAGAGGGATGTATTGAAGTTTGCAGGGCAGGAATATAATTGGGAGCTAAAAATATAATTAAGCCACAATCACTGCCCAGCTCTTACAAAGACCATTTTTCGTTTGACTGGCAACATCTGAAGATTAGACTCATCTATCAAGACATTTTGCAGAATCTGATGTAACAAAAGGAATCCAAAAGGTATGTACCTTCTGGCTGTCGTTTAGGGACTCGGCTGACATATATTGCCCTCCAGCAATCAGGCCAGTGAACTCACATATATTATTGAATATAGCACCAACATTTCTTGCGTCATCAGAATAGTAAACATAGTACTTCTCACTCAAGACACAGGTCTTGGCATGCTCAACAAGGCTTTCCCACATCTTATTTGACATTCCACTTCCAAGGATCTACGAAATGCAGAAAAGATTTTTCAGTCAAGCAACAAACTAGGAGAAGGTCAGATTTCATTGAAAAAAAGGGTCCTTCACAGTTCACACACATGTATCCCTGTGAAATTGTCTATTTAGATATATACCCCTGTAAAATTTGAATTTCACATATATCCTTCTGCATTTTCTTACAATATAACCTTATCCTATGTTGAGTCATCATCGAAACCATGGGATATGCCAGTACTGTAGTAGAAAAAGTCTTCTAAAGGTGAATGTCTTTTAATAGGAGAACATATAAGTAAGAAGTTTTTCAAGGGCATAAATGGCAATTCAGATTTACGAAGGCATATTGTGGATAGATATTGTTGCAGGAGTAGAAGTATCTAAAAAAAACAAGTGTTAAAGGTTTTACATTTCTCAAATTTTGCGGATCCCGAACAACAAGCCGAAGAAAATCCTCAACTGTATAAATTCTATTCTGGCTTAACTTCTTGTGAAATGCACCGTCCTTGCCGATCTTTTCCAATCTCCAGACTTCATCCTTTAAGGCAGGTGGATAATGTTTCTTGTATACTACAAATAACACAAACGAAACAGGCCAAAAGCTAAGGACCAACAAAGAGACGAATTTAAAATAACAGTTCAAACTACATTAATGAGTTTATAAGCCCACGTTCTCCTCGATGATCCTTGACAGTGAAAGCTTCGGTCTTTGCCTCCCTAACACGAACACCATCACAAAAGCCTGAGGCAACCTTCAGACCAAGCCTGAACTTCCTACTTCGTATCCAGCTGGAGTTATCAGTAAATATCAGTTCCCCAAGGGTTCCAACACCTTCTTTTAAAGATACCTGTAGGTCACCAGTTAGAAGAGGTCTCTTTCCTTCACGTTCTTTGACCACGTGGCTTTCAAATTCTTCCTCAGTCCAGTCATCATCGTCCTCTTGGTTGAAATCACCCTCGAGCACGAGAACATCCAGTTTAGCAGATGACTCGGGTCCGTCCGCTACAACATGTCCAGTGTTGGCATCAAGCAACACGACGTGGATTGCTGCTCCCTGCTCACCTTCAACTTTTCCTCCTGTAAAGAGCGGCAGAGACAATCTCGTCTTAAAATTTAGCTGCAGATTTCTCCCATCGGGCCCTTCTATCCTTTTCGGAGAAGACCTGCATTTTTCAAGTATTAGTAGAAAGTCGACCAGATAAAAGCACAAATAAACAGCTACACTTGTACCAATATTAAGACAACAAAAAGAAAACACTTGACAAAACATACGGTAAAAAACATATAGATAGAAGATTCCATCACAATTATTTCTGTAGAAATAACAGCAACACTGAAAAAGGTCAAAGTATTTGGTACTCATCTACGTGCTAGCTCAATTTAAGAAATTGAATATAAACAAGCATTAGCTAACTACAAGGAGGTCGGATCGAAATGATACGGAGTAATGGCCTATTCCAGAAAAATAAACAATAAATAAATATATACAAGAAGGTGTATACACCAAAGGCTATTTATAAATATGCAAGCACAAACTGAAATGTGTGTTCTCATCGCTTGCTCCCACATTACATTTCATAGTTGAGGTGTGTATACATATATTAACACACCCAAACACACACACTTATACATACATGTATAGAATATAGATACAATATGTGAATACATAGACAAACACAGACACACAAACTCACACAACATTAACTATATAACTATAGATAGACTGATAGAGATATAGATGTACACAGGGATGGGATAAAGATATAGGTATTTAAGCACGAACACTCAGCTCACAATATTTGCACATTCAAATGTATTTATGTCATTCTTAGCAATGTGTGTACGTATGTCTTCATCTCTGTCAACAACAATTCCATACTGATATTTTTTAGCTTGTATTAAGAGATAAAGTCATGGACTGAAAGTATTAGCGGCTGAAGACCAATGCACAAAGCTACAAACAAGTAACCAAATGATAATTCCTTCAATCTCAGTCGCCATAACTAATAATGGTTACAACACAATGCCAGAGGACCAATATAACTTGCTTCTTTGCACTTGTCTATGTTTCATTGAGAAAGTGTTGTTACAATCTGTGATCGTATATATGCTCACACAAAAATCTACGTTTTCACCAACAATGATCTGAATATTCAAAATACTATTTAGTTTTTTTTTTTCTTTTTTTTTTCTTTTTTTTTTTGTGGGGGGGGTACTATCAAAGCAATAATAATTGCAAATTGACTGATATAAATTATTCTCCAGTTTGATTAGTTAATTAATAATATAATAAACCAAATTAATCTATATGATCAACTAATATGACCTAACTACTGAAAGCTTGAAAAGTACGAAGACAATGCCAACACAACATTGTCTAAATATCTAAATGAGAAAATTCATCCAACTATGAAAGCGTAAATCCCATGGTCTTGCACCTTCCTTGAAGTCTAGCGGGTCCCAACTTTGCTAAAGCACGTTCCACTTCTTCACTGACCTGTGTAAGCACATCAAAAGAAATGCAAGAAATTAGGCAAGCAGAAGAAATGAGTAAATAAAGAAGCAATGTGTTAGAAAACCTCTTTTTATCTATTCAGTTAATCGATATTAAAAATTTCCTCCAAAATGAGATACATACACTAAATTATTTCTAAATGACCACTACATGAAATAAAACATTATACAATTTGAAGCACATAACGATTCACAATTTGACATGCATACCAAGAAAAAAAATTTTAGAACAAACATGTCATATAAAATCTGTGATCCTGATAAACTAACAGGAGAAAAGAATCACCAAAAAAACAGAAAAATAATAGAATGTTCTGAAACAGAATGACACATCATTTTCGGAAACAGAATGAGACATCAAACAAAATCTCAGATCAAACACCACATAGTTGACATCCTACTTCTATATTAGAAGAATGGCAGTTCATGCTACACTGCTTTATCAGGTTAAGCTATCACATACATAAGCAATATTGAGCAGTCAATACTCTCTTCAATTCCTTCTCTACCAGGAAGTTGATAGATCATTTTATGACAACCAATACAAAAGACACATATCAAGATTTTTTTGCTCCTACAGCAAAGATGGGGATAATAATGAAAGAGGAATACATAAAAAGCACTTAAATCACCTAAAACTTTAAGAAGCTCCAAGTTGTCAAAAAATGGAAAACTGCACATGAAAGGACCCTTTTCCCTACACTAGTTATCAGATCATCATCTAGCTCACCTTAGAATTTAAAGGTAATTTGTTCATAAAATCCAGATGATTTGCATGCTACAAGAACATATACTGTTGCTCATAGGCTTATGCTAAATTACAAAGCACAAAAAGCAGGAAACTCTTAACCAGATATTCCAGATTTTAAGGGATTCCATTTTAAACAAATAGCATAATTTTACCAGAGCATTAATTCATTGGTTATGGCCCAGAAATGTTATCCACAAACTGATGGAAACAACCACACATAGCACTCTGATTGAAGTAAATAAGTTCAAACGTACCAAGCTTCTTTAGGAATCAAACAAAGTTGCAGTTCCACTATAATGAGCAAATAATCTCCTATGATAAAAAATATTACTACACTTGTAAACCTGAACAAATATGCAGATTGTTGGTGAAAAGAACAAAAAAAATGAAGTTAATACCAGTAGGTAGTTTCCATTTAAGAATAGCATAATACATGAATGTTTACGTCCAGTACCTATAGGAAGGTCGTAACAGACAAACTTACAACTCTACGAAGAATCGGCTCCAGTGACGAACAAATTTTCTGCAGACTATCCACCTTGAGAGCCTCCACAATGACACTGCAAAGCATACAGCTTTTTCACTTACTAATTACAAACAAGAAAGTAATTGTAGTTTCCACTTTAGTAGCAAAGCTCGAAAGGCAGAAAGACAGAAACTTAATGAGAAGTATCAGGTTCTATGCACATATAGATACACCAACATAAGAAAAAATAAAACATAAAGACCAGTATACTTCACAACTCCCCACCACCCCTAGAACCTATAGTTACAACAGTTGACACCCTATGCGGTTTCTACCTTGTTGTTACATCCAACTCAGTGTTGTGTCTTGAAATAACTAGCATACTGCTTCTATCTCTAACACACCAAACTTAAGACACAGCACAACATAAGCCCAACTTAAAACTTCTCTATCTAGGGCCAATTTGCACCTGAAGCAATTTCATTAACTAATTATAGAACTAGAAGAAAATGAAAGTTGCATCACAAAAAGGGCTTCCCTTTGGAAAAAGTAAATTAAAAGATAAATAACAACTAAAAAAGGGCTATGACTCTCTGCATAAATTTACTCTTACATCATAAAGCAACCGACTAATTTGATAATCCAATTATGATATGAAGTGAAAACCCAAATTTAAACACAAAAAGAACCAATTTTTACAACAGTTTCACGATCTAATCAATCTTCCCCATACCTCGCAAGCGCGGGAACCCTCGGCCGCTTCGGCTCAGGCAACCTATCCTCGTCCTCCGCGGGATCTAAACCCCGCTTCTCCCTCGCCATCGACCCCGAGCGCCCCAGCTGCCTCGTCGGCCTCATCGAGCTCTCGAACCCCCAACACTCCCAGATCTAAACCGCAACATCCGAAACCACAATCAGAGCCCAAATCGATCAAATCCGAGCCAAAAAAGCTGCAAACAAATCCCTAATCCGAATCCAAAAACCTACCGAGAATCTTCCCAGGATCGTCGCCGCAAGGACAGAGAGAGAGAGAGAGAGAGAGAGAGAGAGAGAGAGCGGGGGTTACGTGTTCGCGCGTCTCGGCTTAGATCGCGGCGGAGAGAGAGAGCGAGAGAGAAAAAAAAGGGGGCGAATCCGAAGAAATAAAAAATGGGGCGCTACAGAAGCACAAGAGAGACTAAGCGTAGACTAAAATGGTAGGGTACGGACTCATCGAATAGTGTGTGCGTGTGATGAGGGTGTGCTTATCACTTCATCACATGTCACTATTATGGGCAGCTTCATTATTGAAGCAAAACTTTTTACCTTTTTTTTTTACTTTTAGTAGTAAAAAAAAATTAAAAATAAAAATAAAAAAATAAAAAATCAATACAAACCAAATGAAGCTCCCCGCATTTGGAGGCTTTTGGCCAGTCCGGAGAAGTTAGGTACGCCGGATGCACAATTTAATAATTTAAATTTATATTAAAAAAAAAAAATTTCATATATTTTTTTTATATTTTATTATTTTTTATTTTTTTTTTTACAATTAAAATTTAATTTTTAAATTTAAATTTAAATTGCTATTTAAGTTGCGGTTCGTAAGTTAGAGCATGCACTTGGTGTGCCGAATTTTTCCAGAACACTCAAAGTTTACCAAATGCGGAGAGGCTTGACTTTTGTTGCCTTCCATGAAGTTGTGCACCGGATGTACAGTTTAATTTACGAATCGCCACTTAAATAGCAATTTAAATTTAGATTTAAAATTTAAATTTTGATTGTAAGAAAAGAAAACTAACAATTATGAATTATAAAAAAAATATATCAAAATTTATTTTTTTAATATAAATTTAAATTGTTAAAGCCTGCACCCGATGCACTGAACTTTTCCGCATCGAAATTTAGATTAAAAAATTAAATTTTGAATTATACCTTTTAAATTTAAAATTAAAAAAAATATATGTAGGCTTTAAATTAGAATTTTTAATTTATTTTTTCAATATAGAAATACCTTTTAAATTTAGGTTTCAAATAACGAATTTGAAATTTATTTTTTTATAATATTTTTTTTTATTACAAATAAAAAAATGTGTAGAAGAGTAGAATAATTATAAAACATATGATTTAAGCGTTATCATTTTACATTAGATATAACTTGTCAGTATTAATTCATAAAGTTTATAAAGAGAGGGTTTTGAATGAACTTAGGTGAACGTTTTCTATTACGATATGCTATTAGTTAATGAACAATTGATATATGTATTAATTATATTTTTATGTTCTTTTTTTTGGTTTTGTATTAAAGTAATGAAGCTCATATGTTCTGACTTATAAGTTGAAAATCTTATAATATATAAAATATTTCTATGTTTATAAATAATTTATTATTTATTATTTACTAATTATTCATATTAATTTACTATAAATTTATTCGTCCGCCGCGAAGCGCGGATCTTTAACTAGTTGTACTTAATTATTTCTACATATAGTGTATTTTTATTTTATTATTTTATAATTTTAAAAAAATAATGCTTAACTAGAATTTAGTTTTACTTTTATTTTAGTGCAAATATTTATTATTATTATGAAATGAAGATGCAAAAATTTTCATACGTAATATTGCTACATATCAAATCAAATTAAAGTTTAGAGTCCTACTAGGATATTAATATCGCTCATTAAAATTTATATTTTAATTAATTCCACATCTTATATCAAGTTATTCAATCAATACCTACTAAACCGGATTAGAAAGATCACTATCATTCTAACTCTATAATTTTTTAATCTTTACCAAATTCTAAAAACTCACTATCATTCCAATCTTATAATTAAAAACTAGATAGGATTCACAATCAGAATTATTAAGAATATTTCAACCCAATTCTTGAAATTTATCTTTTTTGTTTTTGGTCTTATAGCCATGTTTGAGCATCGAATAAATTTATTCCGTAATATTTTTTGCACTCTCTTGGTCGGAAGAATATTTTTTCTACACTAGTTTTGTCAATTTATTTTCTTTAATATGGTAATAATCCAATTAAATGTGAAACACTTAATATAACGGCTCACTTTTTAAGAGATCATCCATTCTAGAACTATTTTTGTTTTAACACGTTTAACTCTTTTAAGCTCTTGGGTCTAACTACTACCCTAAATGCCATAGCCGAATAAGAGATTTAGTCCTTTTAGTCTTTAGATGTAGGACTATTCTAAATCTTGTGGGTACCACATTCATCTTTCTTTTTAATCCTAACATCCTCGTTATGCCCCTTTAAGCCCCGATGTTTTTGTCAAGCTCAAGCACACTTACAAGCATCAGACGATGTGAGATTCTTCTCGCCAGCTTTAGCCGACCTCTCGGGGAGCCACGTTCCACCCACAACAATCACAGCCAGGGAGTCGTGCTCTACCTGTTATATAACCCTAGCTTAGTCGATACTCATCTCACACTTTTCGGCTGGTGATTGACTCTGATACCAACTATAACGCCCCACTTTTCGGCAGGATTATCCATTCTAAAACTACTTTAGCTCTAGTACGTTTAACCTTTTTAACTTCGTGGTCTAGCCACCGCCTAAAATGCTATAGCCAGATTAATTGGTTAAGAACTCTTACAAGCACTAACAAATATAAACTTGTCTCGCTAACTTTAGTCGACCTGGTGGGGAGTCGCGCTTTACCGGTCATTAACCGAGGAGTCATGCTCTGCTCGTTGTATAACTCTGTCGTAGCCGAGACTTATCTCACACTTTTCGGATAGTGATTAGCTCTGATACTAACTGTGGCATCCCGCTTCCTAAGGGGATTACCATCCTAGAACTAATTTAGCCTTAGCACGTTTAACCTTCTGTTGAGGTTAAAATTATCGCCACGTAGAATGTGTTACGATCAAGTCAGAAGACGACACATGGCACAAACCATCGACTAAAAATATTAGCCGATAGAAGGAAGAGCCAACGAAAGGTGCTCACGTCTTAACCAAGGTTGACTCCGGTTGGTTGTAAATCGTCGTTTGTCTCAACTGAACGACGATAAGAAACGAAATCAGGATCAACAATCGGCTACTCGAGCGGATAAGGAGCGTATGCGAATACAAAAAGAAAGATCCTGAAGAAGGTAGGTATGAGATTTCGGGCACGGATCACGTAACTAACGCGAGATTGGCAAGCAGTGCCTTGCAATAATGAGCGCCGAGGATCACGTCTCGACGTGCCAATCTTAGAGATGAACGTGGACGAAAAAGAGCTACTATTCAACCGAGAAGAATCAACTCAGAAGGAAGTAGTTGAGAGATACGCAATGATTCCCCTTAAATTACGATATACACAGCTGTTTACGTGGTTCGGACGAGTATAAATAAGCGAACAATCGAAGAAAAATAGGTTCTACAACCTCGTAAGCCAGTGACCACCCCTGCTTTTCAATACTTTCAATACCTGCATCTACAGTTTTTCTAGATAGATTTTCATACCAATAAATATCGCTTTCCTTTATAGTTTTTCTTTACAGTTTTTCTAGGAGTAGTCTTATTTGTAATCGTTCCTTGTAACCCTTTTCTCGAGCAATACAAAGCGAATCGGTTGCTTCAGCTGTGTTGATCAATAGCTATTTGTCTCGGTTTGGTTCCTCCAGGCCGAACTTTATTAAGAGTTCGATTGAGAAGAACCGGTCCGAGCAGATCCCTTCTCGGCCTAATCGTTTGGCACGCAACGCATCACATCAAGAGGGTCAGTTCTGAAGCCGATCGCTGACCAAACCCAGTCAACGGTCAGCGGCACATTTCGGCCCCAACACCTTCTTAACTTCTTGGGCCTATCCATCGCCCAAAATGGCTATAGCCGAGTTAAAAACTCTCATAAGCGCCAGCAAATGTGAGACTCATTTTACTAACCTTAGTCAACTTTGTGGGAAGCCGCGCTCCACCAACAACAGTCATTAGTTGAGAAGCTGCACTTTGTCCGCTATATAATTCTATCTTAGCATAGACTTATTTCACACTTCTGGATGGTGATTAGCTCTGATAATAACAGACTTATTTCACACTTCTGGATGGTGATTAGCTCTGATAATAACTATGACACCTCGTATCCCAGTGGTTCACCTGAAGTTGGGCCTATTTTTAACTCATAAATAAATAAATAAATAAATAGCCAAGAATCCTCCTTCCAATACCTGTACCGTGTGGGAATTGAACCCGTGCCACTAGCTCTGATACTACTTGTCGGATTGTTGGCGCTAACCATTAATTCCAAAAGCTCGAGCTGTTAAAAACACGCAACCAATTCACTTAAAACATACAGAGACAGTGCCTACGGGTCTCGACCGGACTCAACCTATCTACACATTAGGTCTATTGTGGACCGCAGCCCCACTCAATTACTTATTCGGCTAACTCGACTCAACTTATTAGTCTTCTGGGCCTATTATCATGAGATAGAAAGTTAGATCTATTTTTAACCCATAAATAAATAACCAACAGTTATGACTTAAAGAGAGAGAATGTGGCATTCTAAGATTTGGAATAGTCTTATATATAAGATATAATATGCCTAAACCTCTTAACCCGACTATAATATGTTGGGCGGTGGTTAGGCTCAAAAAATTAAAGAGGTTATGCATACTAGAATTAGAGTAGTTCTAGAATGGGTGACCCCTTGAGAAGCTAGGTGTCGCAGTTGGTATCAGAGCTAATCATTATTTGGAAGTGTGGGATTT
This sequence comes from Tillandsia leiboldiana, assembly GCA_029204045.2. Lineage (NCBI taxonomy): Eukaryota > Viridiplantae > Streptophyta > Magnoliopsida > Poales > Bromeliaceae > Tillandsia > Tillandsia leiboldiana. Next base: position 43,568,016 of record CM055070.1, read on the forward strand.
TTCTTAGCTGAGACAGGGTTATACAATGGGCAAAGCACAACTCCTCGGCTAATTACCTTTGACTGTGGAACGTTGCTCCCTATAAGGTTGATTAAGGCTAATAAGACGAGTCTCACATATGCTGATGACTGTGAGAGATTTTAACCCAACTATAGTACTTTAGACAATGGTTAGACCAAAAAAGTTAAAATGGTGAAGCATGCGAGGATTAGAGTAGTTCTAAAATAGATGACTCCAAAAAAGTGAGGCGTCATACTTAGATGATTAGTGGATATAAGGTTTACGCGCTATTTTTTAGTGTATAAGTAGGATTTCTCTTTTCCCACTATGGCTTTGTGATTTAGCAAAATTTTATTATTGTCGCACAAAATCCAAATTTGTTGCAAAAATTATTAGTGTCAATAAGTTGTTAATGCCGCTTATATTCGTATTGTTGAATCTTCTACCAGCATTTAAATAAATTGGCATTAATATTAAGTAATTAGAAATATTAAGCAAATACTGTTACAGAAATAGCTAATAGCGATATTATTTAAATACTTGTATTTTTTAACCATCTCCGGCACTAATAAATACCGGTGAATATTAATTAATTTACAACATTATATAAATGTTCATATTCTATTATTGATTACAGCAATAGTAAATACCAATAATTCTAAATTATTTTGCAAATATAAATACAATTTAAATTATACTTTTAGGCATATAAAAATAATATAAATGCTAATTTGTACTATCATATAATAATTAAATTTTGCCATAATCTTTATAATTTATGCAATTTTATTAAATAATATTTGATTTCAGTAATAAATAATATTTATTATTTATAATAAAATAATATAAATAATTTGATAAACTCATTTCCAGTTTAACAAACAAGTTCAGATATTTTTGGCACATTCAACATCCAAAAAAATAATAACAAATTAAAATAGTACCCAATTTTCTAAATATATAAGTAGTAATAAGTACAGAAATAACGAATCTGAATACAAAAATGATCATATAAAGTAACTTGCCATCATAATAAAATATAAATAGATATTATTTAAATTTTCTTGAATTTTAAATATATCCTTAATTGTGCTGATACTGTAAAAAATGAAAACATGTTAAAAGTTAGTTATAACTAATCAATAATGTATATTAGATAGTAAAATTAATTATAAGAATTTTTTTAAAAAAATATCATACAAATGTAAATGGTCAAACACATCCTACGACATCTCCAATAGTTGAAAACCTCCGCATTATCTTAATAATGATTCATTAAGCTTTATTGGAATATTTATTTCAACTTTTTGGCATTGTGATCCAAATTTGGCGTTACCTATTTTAGTAGTTGAATTTGTGCCCAACAAAAAATCTTGCGGAGCTTTCTCAAACTTGTTAAGTATACTTCAAATCCACCCTAATATTCAATAAAAAAAAATAGTTAAATTTTTGAAAAGTTAAGACTAACTTCATAATAATCTTTTTAATTAATGACATAAAAAATATCTTGTAATAATATTAAAGCATAACTGAAAAAAATAAAATAAAAAATTAAGAGTTGTATGCATAAAGAAGTAAATAACAAAAAAAAAAAAAAAAGTGAATAAGCAATAGAAAGATCTCAAAATTAGATTTAAAATAATATTATACTAGTGAAGATACCCGCGCATTGTGACGGATAAATATTATTGAATCAATCAAATTCAATAAAAATGATAAAAAAATGATAATATAAGAATCCAACTATGAATAATATTCTTGCGATGTTTCGTTTTTCGGAATTCGTAACTTACGCATTCTAAATTTTCTAAACCATCGCTTCGATTTTCTAAATATAATTAATAAAATATTTAATTAGAATTTTGTTAGATGAAGAAAAAAGATGTGGAGAGATGACGGGATGGAGGAAGATGAAAAGGAGAGATGAAGGGTGGAACGTACGGTAGAAAATGAGAAGGAGAGAAGGGGGAGATGGGGGGACAAAAAAAAAATAAAAAATTTCAGGAGATTTACGTGAGTGTAGAAAAATTGTCACGTAGCAAAAAAATATTAAAAATTTATATAATTTAATAGATTTGATAATTTAGAGAGAATGCTATTATTATCCTTCTGCATATATATATATATATATATATATATATATATATATATATATATATATATATATATATATATATATATATATATATATAATTTCTCTCATTATGATTAAGCGGAGAAAATATTTTTAATAACAAATAATTCATATAAATATACTAATATTTTTTTTTATAAAATTTATTATTTTAAAATATATGAAAAAATAAAATTTTAGCATATAATATTTTTTTAAAAATTAATACAGTATAATTTTTGTTTACAAATGACTATACAAATTGAGTATTTTATTCCCGCAGGTGAGGCGAAAATATACCTAGTGCATATGATTAATTTTAACATGCTTTCAAACTTAGTGGATTACAGTTATTATATTATTAATTAAAGGACCCTTTCAACGTAACAAAGAAAACAAAATAATCAAGGGAATGATTGAAATATCCGTACATGCAATAAATATAATATATATAATTTTATTTAATAAATAAAAAAAATTAAAAGGCTTCTCATCTTTTTGATTTAGTCCATAAAATTTCAACATTATAGGCTATAGAGCTTAAAATTTCATTAAAATCTACAAAAAAAAAAAAAAAAAAAAAAAAAGATAAATAATATTATGGGGCACAACTTGAATTAGAAAAAAACAAACATTGAAAAAAATAATCGGACTAAAAACTTAAGGTCTCGTTGTTACCCACAATTAATAATTAAGAAGAAAGATCCTAAAGATGAGGCAAAAATTTAAAACGGGAGAAAAAAAATATTAGGAACAATATACGTTATATATATATATATATATATATATATATATATATATATATATATATATATATATATATATATATATAGGTGTGAATGTAATACTTTTTATTATGTAATTTTAAATACGGATAATTAAATCATCTTAGCATTACTAGCAAATATATGCCCATGACTTAAGCATTTAGAAATTAATATTACTTCATATTTTTATTTATCAATAATAATTTATAAATATTAATAAATCTTATATTTATTAATATTTAAATAAATATTGCTATAAATAATGCATGTTAAAATTCTTATAGTATATAATGATTGTTGAGTGTGGGGCGATGTTTTTTATAAAATTGATTAAAATTAGCAAGACGAATCTCATATCTACTAATATTTGTGAGAAATTTTAATTCGACTATAACATTTTAGACGACGATTATCGAAAAAATTAAGAAGGATAAGTATATCATGACTAGAATAGTTCGAAAAAATGAGTTCACTGTCCAAACAATGACAATAATTTATTTCATTTGACAAATTTTTTATATGATTAAAAGATATAATTTTAATTTTCTTTGCCACATTACATTATATATATATATATATATTTCATGCATCAGCAACGTACGTACATGAATGAATATATTCTCAAATTGAAGGCCAAAAATTAAGCTTTCTCAAATTATATATATATATATATGCGCATTAAGATGCATGTGCATAAACACTGATACATCCAGTTCATAAAATATAAAATAACTAAGAAATTAATTAAGTTTCTTCAAAAAAATGGGATCGATCTTTATATATAGTAGCTTGTTACACTTGTTTTTGCTTTGATCCTGACATGTAAGCTGAGTAAATTACTGATACAAGCCCAACCGGACGGGAGTTCCGGTGCTCCGAATCCACTGATCGCCGTTCAAGAAGGCGGCCACGGTGTATTTGGCGGCGTCATCGCGGCTGGTGATGGTTCTGTATCCCGGCCAGTTCACCCGAGCAGACGTGTCGGCGCCGACGCCTTTGTTGTTGTACTCGCCGTATGACAACGTCTTCAGGCCGCGCTCTCCTTCCCAGGGGGTGTATCCGTCGCGGCTGATGAAGTCGCCGATCTGGGACTCCATGATGATGGTGTGCGAGAACTCGCGCCATGGTCGGCCGAGGTAGCTACGGATGGCGAGCTTGTCGGGGACGAGGTGGCTGTCGGGGATGATGCGGCAGTGGTGGACGACGAAACCGGTGGGCTGGTGCCCGTCGGCGCGGCCCTGGGCGGTGACGATGTTCTGCTGGTTGTCGAGCGGGCGGCGGACGACGAGGATGCAGTTCTGTAAGACCGCGGCGGCGTCGCCGAAGACGAAGTCTATGGTGCCCGTGATGATGCAGTTGCGGTAGAACTGCCGCATCGAGTGCGCGTAGAGCGTGTCCTGATAGCCCTCCATCCTGCAGTTCAGAAAAACTGAGCGATCTGACTGCACGCGCAGCGCCACTGCCTGGTGCTTGATCGCACCTGCTGTGTTGCGGAATCCTACGCCGATGGCCACGAAGCCATCCCCATGAACAGCTTCCAAAAAAAAAAAAAATCATCAAAATTTAGAGCAAAATATATATATGTGACTAGCTAGCTAGTAAATTAATTGTATGAATATTTTTAAAATAATTGGCAAATTAATCCAAACTTTGAAGTAATTAATTAAATTTCTTACCAACAGTTGCACTTTTGTAGGTTGTCATGTTGTTGCCGTCGGCAACGTTCTTACTTCCTGTGATGACAGACTTCCTCGAGCCATCTCCGAATAATGTGAGATTCACCATTTCCTTCGGCACCAGCACTTGCTCCTCGTACACTCCCTCTTTTATATATATCACAAACCTTATAACAAGCACACCACATCATCATATTGTAAATAATTAACTATTATTATTTTATTTTTTTTGAAGAAAAAAAAAATAAATGAATTAGACTAACAATTAGTTCTCGAAAATAATAATAATAATAATAATAATAATGAATCTCCGTGAATCACAGCTAATTAAAACTTGTAAATACTGAACTCATAAATAATTAATTATAGAAGCAATTAGGAGTTTCTAAATTATTTGAATTAATGATCATTTTTTTCTTTTTTATTTAATGTTAAGTATTTAAAGTATTTAAAAATTAAATTTATAATTTTTTATATTATTTATCTAGTAATCGAAAAGATTCAAAATCAATCTGAAATTAAAAATTTTATAAAAAAATAATAAAAAAATACTAAAATTTAATATATATATATATATATATATATATATATATATATATATATATATATATATATATATATATATATATATATATATATATATATGGTTAAACTTGCACAATATTGATCATTAAAATTATTAATTTTGAAGTATCCCGAATAATTAATACGTAAATAATATTAAAAAATTATGAGATTTATTTGTTAGATATTTTAAATACTTTATATCAATAATCTATATGCTTTCTTACGAGGATAGAATTTTTTATGCTCATAAGTTGTTTTTCATAATGAAGTTTCCGAATCAACAATTTATACTATTAAATATGATGCAGATCATTTAAAACTAGTAAAAAATATTTTTTATAACTTTTAAAAATTATAAAAAAAAATTTTAATCTAATATCAAAATTATAGATCTCTATCTAAATAATGAATAAAAGTTTTTTATTAAAAATTCAATCTAATTTTTTTTATAAAGTTAAACTAGTAAATATTCAATTCTGACCATCAAAATTTTTTAAAGATTTAGTATGATAGAATTAAAAATTATTTATAAATACAAAGTTGCTGGTACTCCTAAAGATATGAGCAATGCTATTTTTACACTTATTTTTGAATGTAAATCTTACATGAGTGAGAGCTTCTCCATCCATCACTTCGAAGTGATGGATAAAATTTATCCCACCATCGTAAGATGGGTGAGGTGTAAAATGTAGACCAATTTTTAAGGTGTAATTCAAATATTTTGTTAAGTATATACACCTGCTATTTTTTGTGTTAATTAGAAGAAATGTATGCATGCATGCATGCATGCGTGTGCATGGTTACCTGCCATCATACGTCTTAGGCACGGCTTTAATGGCGTCGTTGATGGTGGCGAAGTTACCGGACCCGTCTCTGGCGACGACGAGGTTAGGCGTAAGATTGTTCTTAAACCGCCCTTTGAGAACTCGCCGCTGTTTGTTCGACAGCCACGCCGGAAAGCCATCGTCGTGAAGCTCCCTCCCCTCCACCGCCTCGGCCTCGAGGAGGCGGCGGCGGCCGCTGAGCCCAGGGATGTGGAGCGAGGAGAGGAACGACGACGCCTTTCCGATAATCGCCAACGCATTGCTCGTCAAGCGCTTCGCATCCTCCATCCCGTCCTTCATTTTCTTCTTCAGCTCTCCCTCCGGGAACCCCTCGATGCACGTCTCTTGATCCGTGATCACCGAGCTCAGCCATATCCGTAGCTCGTGCCCCTTCTTCGGGAGCTCGTCGAGCCGGTGTGCATCTATGCCATTCAATGTCCTCACGAGCTCGGCTTTCGCGTACGCGAACAGCTCCTTGCAATCGTCGACCGCGGCCCTCTCACGGGGGTCGTCGGTCTTGATGCTGTCGGCGGCGCGGCCGAAGGACTTGTCGACCTCGTCGGAGATCGCGGAGACGGCGGCCTTGATTAGATCTTTGGTCGAGGCGGTTGAGTTCGCGGCGGCCTTCGACAGGGCCTTCTCGCACGAATCCTTGTAGTCGGTCGGCGAGCAGATCATCTTGACGGTCTTGGAGACGGAGTGGATGCTGCCGCCGTTGTCGCCGCTGCCGCCGTTGGAGGTCGAGCCGTGGGAGGTCTCGGATGGGCTCTTCGAGCGGTAGAGGACGGCAGCGGCGCCGACGACGACGAGGAGCACGACGGCGACGGAGGCGCCTCCGATCATGATGCGCTTCCGCTGCATCCGCTGCTTCTCGGCCCGCCGCCGCTCCGTCAGGGGGCCGAAGTCTTGGAAGGCGGACATGGTCGGAAAATCTCTCTCCCTCTCTTCCCCTTTTTTTTTTTTTTTTTTTTTTTTTTGGTTTTTTCCTCTCTGCCCAGAGAGAGAGGGTAAGGCAGAGAGAGGGTGGAGGAAGGGGGTGGAGGAGAGGAAGATGTAGTTATTGAGCAGCTCTATTCTCCCTCAGAAAAGAAGGGTGGGGAGAGGTTTTAGGAGGTTGAATTTGAAAGTTAGTTATGGTCCAACCATATGAATGACAACCGTTAGCAACGTTTATGAGCTGCTAAATTTAGGACCTGCTGCCTCTATTCAGAGATCTGTTTCTAATCTCTCTGATAAAATCAATCCAATCGTTGAAAATATATCGTAATCGACTCATTATTTGAAAATTTTATACCTCTGTATAGAAATTGCCGCGACAGATTAGATCAGGCCATGCCAGCCTCCAATTTTCTCAATGGGCCAGCCAAAGAATGCACAAGACCTATTTGGCACAAGAACAAAACAAGTCACTTCGATTCGCAAACGGTAGCACTCCCACAATCATTTCAGCAAGAAATTAATATGAAAAAGAAGCACGCGTGTTACGACTCTGCATATAAATATATATATGTAAACTATTTCAGTTCAATCGTCGCAGATCACAAATGTTTCAGCTAGTGAGTAGTTTGATACATCCATTATAACATATTCTAGATTACGAAAAAGCAAGTAACAGTAGTGATGTACACAAATTTGAATCGATTTCATATAATGCTGTAAGAATCAAATGTACAACGAAATATACAATATCGCAAGAATGAAGGGATCAATTCTCGCGTCAATCAGTTAGATTGCCTGCGCTGTTGCATTCCAAAACAAGCTAATCCAAGAATACATCTTGTTACCTGTCTAAGATGTGAGACCATATGTCCATTAGCGTTGCAGATAATGCCGCTTTAAGATTTTCTATCTTCTTCCTTTACACAACATTTTCTTCTATTGCAGCTGTGATCACCAATAATCTCTGCAAGAACACTTCCCGTCTTTGAAATGGTGCAAGCACTTTGGATCCTTTATGAATACATCACGGCCATATTGCTTTGAAATCAACTTGGCGACCGTGTGACAATGTGTACACATTCTTACACTTTTCATTATCCTTACGCTTGTTAACTTGGGGGAATTTGTAATCCCAAAAGCAATCGCTATCTTCTCACTATGGATGCCACCAACTTCTTCCTTTTCTTCCTCAAAATCGAGCCTCGAATTAGCACGATCAGTCAATACTGGCTTTAAATCATCTATTACAGCTTTAAATTCAGTATTCTTAGACTGGAGATCGACACTAACACCGTTAAAGAAGCAATATACCTTGTTTCTAACTTCCACCCAAGAACAACCGTAAGGGTCATCAAACTTACTATCTTTCTTAGGCTTCCTTACCTTCGACAAGCTATAGGACTTCCCACATAAAGCTTGTAAATGAGATAGTATCCTGTGAATCCTAGGGCTTGTTGGTTCAAGCTTAAAAAGATTCTCTGTTGCAATATTTGCTAACCTGATATTCCCATATATTCTAGCTGCAGTGAAAGATGCATCCCAGAGAGCAAAGTCCGGAGTAGTCGACATGCTCTCAACAAGATCAGAAGCTTCTCTAAGTCTACCTGACCGGCCATAAAGACCAACCATTGCTGTATAATGTTCTGAGCTCGGGGTTAGCTGATATTTGTTTTCCATGCTAGAGAGGAGATCTTGTGCTTGGTTCACATTGCCTTCGAGACCATAGGCATTGATCATACTAGTGAAAGTAGCACGGTTCGGTTTCACGCCTTCCGTTTTCATCTCAAAAAATAGATTTTGGGCACTATGAGAATGACCATGCATCACACAAGCTCCGATAATTGAGTTCCACGAGATGAGATCCCTCGATTTAAGGCCATCAAACACTGCTTTAGCACTTGCCATGTTACCAGATTTCGCGTAAGTGTCAATAAGGGCGTTTGCAACGGAAGTATTGTTTTGCAAGTCATAGTGAAGTATGCTAGCATGGATCTCCCTCACTTTCGATGCAGATATTACATTCGCACATGCCGGAATTATACTCAAAATAGTAACTGGATTGGGTCTCATAGGAACAGACTGCATTTGTCTAAATATCCTTAGCGCTTTATCCAAATGACCATTGTGCACTGAACCAGCTATAAGAGCATTCCATGAAGCGGTGTTCCTCTTAACTCCTTCAATTTCCATTCTTTGAAAGAGTTCCATGGCTTGGTCCTCGTCCCCGTTTTGTACATACCCAGAAATCATCGCATTCCAAGTAACTACATTTCGTCGAACACCCAATCTCTCCATCTTGCAAAAAAGTTCGAAAGCTTTTCCGCAATACCCGGCTTGCGTGTAACCCCCAATCATCGAATTCCACGAGAAAATGTCTTTCGCCGGCATTTTCTCAAAAACCTTATGAGCACCTTCCAACCTCCCACATTTTGCATACATGTCCACTAACGAATTCCCCACCAAAACAGTGTTTACACATCCTATCTTAACAGCATATGAATGGAGCTCCCTCCCATGGCTCAAAGATTTCAAAGAAGCACAAGCCGATATTGCACTCGAAACAGTGACGCCATTCGGCTCCACACGCAAAAGCCGCATCTTCTGAAAGAGATCGAGCGCTTCGTTTTCCTGGTCATTTTGAGCAAAACCCGATATCAAACTAGTCCAAGTGAATACATCCGCGGCAATCCCATAATTCTCCATCTCCTTCATCAGCTCCATTGCCACATTAAGATCGCCCGACTTACAATAGCTTGCTATCAATATATTCCACGTGACGAGGCCCGGTTCAACCCCTTCCGCTCTCATTAGCTTAAAGAGCCTCAACGCTTGCTCCCTCTCCCCACATCGGCAACACCCGGAGATTATCGAATTCCACGACACAACGTCCTTTACAAGCATTTGCTCGAAGAACCTCTTCGCGGAACTCAATTCACCGCACTTTGAATACATAGCTAGCACCGAATTCACTAGATGGTTACCTTCTGATGAGTCGATAAAACCCAACCGAACCGCTAAAGAGTGCAACAACATCCCTACCGCCCTGTCCCCAGTGTTCGCGCACGCCTGCATAATTCTCGTGAGCAAGAACCGATCAGGCATTACTCGTTCGCCAACCATGCGAGCAAAAAGCCCGACAACCTCCGCCCACCGATACTCCCGAGCGCAGGCGCCGATCATCGCCGACCATGCGAAGAGATTTCTCTCGCGCATTTCATCGAACACTTCGCGGGCATCATCCAAGCTCCCACATTTAGCATACATGCTCACCAATTTGGCCCCAACGAAAGGGTCGGCGCCGCCCTCCACCGCAGCGGCCGAGGAGTGGAGCCTCCGACCGAGCTCGATCGACTCCGAATCGATGCACGATTGCAGGAGGGAAATGTAGCTTCCGCGTTTGATGGGGCGCCCCTGTTCGAGTGCCAAAATGGCTTCTTGGAGTCGCCCGTTGCGGCGGAGACGGTGCAAATGGGGATCCATGGGCTTGTGGGTTTTTGGCTGGAGGGTTTTGGGGGATAAAGGGAAGGTTTTGACGCGGTTGGTGAAGGAGTTTGGAGGTGGTGGTGGTGGGGGTTTGTATTGTTTGTAGGGGGAGAGTGGAGTGTCCATTAATGGAGGAAGAAGAAGAAGAAGAAGAAGAGGAGGAGGGTGGTGGAGGAGAAGGATGAGAAAGGAAAGGTGTTGGTTTTGTGGTTTTGAGATTTTTTTTTTTTTTTTTTTTTGCTAAATTATATTTTGATACTCAAATTATTCAAATTAAAAACGCGTGCTACTTTAAATTTATTATTCAAATTAAAAACGCGTGCTACTTTAAATTTTAATATACTATCATTTTTAATTCTAATTTTATAATTTAATTTAATTGAATACATATCGATATGTTATTTTTATATTAGTGAAACATTAATATATGGTAAATACTAAATATACACTTTTTTTGGTGTGTATATTATACACCCTCACTCATCCGTGCGAGTGGGTAAGAGGTCACTTCAAGTGACTCCTGAAATCACCCTATCTATTAGATAGATGGAATATATGATGTGCACTCTGAAATGGTGTACATATAACATTGTTCTATATATATAATTAACTAAATTAATTTATAGCATTTTATTATAATAATAATTTAAAAAATTTAAATTAAAAATTATAATAATTAAAATTTGAGGACTAAGATTGTCACGCACCTCAGTTAACTGAGGACCCAAAGTGAATGATTAAATGGCAAGTAAAACTACTGAATTTTGACCAAAAAAGTTTTAAAAGTTAAAGTTGAGGAGGCTATTTCAAAATTTTCTGTAGTTGAGGGGTCTCCATACATTTTTACTTTTCTTTTTCAGTAATTATCTTAAATTTAAAATTCATATTATCCATTGAGCATGTAGTAGAAGATACAGGAGGAATGTAGGAGGATCTGGAACTAGGGATGTCAAATGTTCTGATTCGGGATAAATTTCTAAAAATTCCGACTACATACCGAAATTCAAATTTGAATTCGAATTCGATAAATTTTAAAAATTCATATCCAAATTCGAATCTGACTAAAAATTCAAAATTCGAACTCGAAATAATTATTTTTTTCTTTATAATATTTTAAAATATATTACATTAAATTTAAATTTTTAAAATATAAATTTAAATATAATATCAAATATTTATATACATATATATTATATAACGTAAAATTAATTCGGGTCGATCCAAATTCATCTTATTTTTATTATATCCATATCTGAATTCATATTCATTTAACATTAGATAAATTTATTCTGTTCGAATTCGAATTCGGATAAAATTTTGAATATTCGCATCCAGTGAAATCCATATCTGAAATTCTATTTTCAAAAGCGCACTTTGTGTGATGATCCGGACTTTCGCAAAGACTTTTACAGCTTTAGCGGCGACTACATGAGGCTTATACGGTGTAATGAAGATAGTTGTGTCAAATTCGGACCTCGAAAATAGACCCGGCGTAAAAATCGGATCAAATTGGCTTTTCCGGGGACCTCCGGTAAAATTTCGGATGGAAATTTGGCAAAACGGACATCGGATTTGAACTCAGCACGCGAAAACGATCAAAATAGACTATTTACTTGTATTTTTCGAAATTTGGCGCCAAAAAGTTACTGTTCACGCCGGAACAGTAACTCCGGCGCCAAAAAGATAGAGATTGCAATTGACATGGTTCTGAAAATCGTGCCAACCTCGGCAGCACCTCATTGGATATCACCAGTGAAGCTGAGAGAGCTGATAGCGCAGTTGCAGCATTTGACGGATCGAGGGGTCTGTTTGACCCAGTGCACGTCGTTGATGCACGACGGTGAGGGTTCTACTGTGGTTTGAGCGCAGGCAGGTCCGAGTTTTGGTCAGGACCTTTTGATGGAGTTATACTCCGGCAGTTATTTGTTTATGATACATGCATCTATTTGGGATCTTACAGCTGGGTACTTTGCCAAGATGGCGTTCAGGACACGGTAGGGGCATTATGAGCTCACTGTGAGGCCAATTGGATTGACTAATGCCCTGCCGCCTTTATGATTGGTGGAATTGTGTGTTCCAGCTATACTTGGACAGATTGGAAGAGGTGTTCTGCATTGATATTTTGATTTACTCCCTGGGTGACTTGGAGCACTTGTGGTTGGTGCTACCATATCTATGTGGAAGAGGCTGTATACCAAGTTGTTGAGGTACGGGTCTTAGCTGCGAGAGCATACTTTCTTGGGCCACATTATTCTAGCCGTAGGAGCGGCTGCAGAAATCCGGCCAAAATAGATGCTATTCGAGATTAGCTGAGATCGACATTGATTGTTGGGGTGAGGAGCTTCTTGGACTGGGCAGCGCCAGCAGAGCTTAACGAATGGATGATGAGTTTGTTACCAGCGCCGATTGCAGCTTTGCCGACGGTAGGAGATGGATTTGCGTGTTTAGTGATGCCTCCCTTGTGGCTGTGGAGTTGTTGTCGGATTATTGTTGAGTGTTCTGTATCACCCCGACAAAGCCACTGTAGTGGCGGATACCTTGAGCAGGAAAACTGTCTGGGGTTGAGTTGATGATCCCACAGCTGGCGCTGGGTGGAACTGCTGAGGTGAACAGGGCTTGAGGTTGTGTCCCTGGGGGTCCCTTTTTATGGTAGCCTACGGTCGAGCAGCCCACTCGGATGGTCAAGATCCGAGAGTGACTGAGTGAGGACCCTAGCTTGTTAGGGCATCTTTCCCTCTTGGATGATCGTGTGGATGTGTTTCGGGTCGCCCTGGTTGAGTTGACACTTGAGAGTGGTGTTGGTGCGTGTTGCACTGGTTATTCTTTCCTTTTCCACCCAGCCTTTTGTTGGAGTCCCTGAGGTTTTTTCACGTCTCAGCTCAGGAGTGTTATGCTTTTGGATCCCTCGCCGTGATTGACTCGCTCCTTTTGAGATCCGGGAGTGGTTGGAGTACAAGGGACACCCGTTGCGAATTCTGGCTCGTGAGATGAGAGGATTGCGCAACCGGGGCATGTCGTACTGGTTTTGTTGTTGCCGAGGAGTAATCACGGGGAGCGAGTGGTGACTTGGGAGCTGGAGGCGGTGAGGTTGAGTACCTACCCCTGGTTTTGTGACTCCTTTTTGAGTTGTGTTAGTTTCGAGAACGAAACTTTCTTTTAGTGGGGGAGGATGTGAGGACCCGAATCCCTGCGATAGATTACTGTTGGATCAGCAGCTTCTGGAGGCTTATTCGGTGTGTTGGAGGTGTTTGTGCGCAAATCGGACCTCATGATTGGATCCAGCGTGAAATTTGGATTAAGATTACTTATCTGGATGCCCCCGCCGAATTTTAGAAGTGGTTTTGCGTAAAACGGACATCAGATTTGGATTTAGCGCGCGAAAACGATGGAAATTGACTACTTGGTTGTGTTTTTCTGAGTACGGACGCCCAAAAACGGACACTCGGAAATTTTAAGTGTTTTCGGGTGCACGGGAGGAGCCGTGGACCGCCGGGTGCCACGTGGCGGAGCCGGATTGGCCGACGCAGAGCGCGCGGTCCACGGAGTCGCGCGGCCAGGTGCATGGACCGGTGTGGGGACGCATGGCAGCACGGGAGTGGTCGGCTCACGCGGCGCGGTCCACGCAGCGCTGCAGGATAGCGCGGTCCATGGCAGGCGCGTGCACCGGGCGCAGCGAGCGGAGGCGGTGGACGCGTGGCGGCTGTGAATTGGGCCGGCTACTGTGCGGGTCGTGCGCGGAGTGGCGCGGGGCAGGTGGCCGTACCGCGGGCAGGTGGGCAGCGCGTGGGCGCGCCATGCGTCGGCGCGTGGTTGGCCACCCGCTCGGTGGGCGCGAGCCACGCGGCGCAGCGCGGGTGGCCCGTTTCGCTGTCTGCTATGCGGGGTGACGTGGCGGACCGAGGGTGTTTCGGGCGTTCCTCAGTTGGGGGTTTGGGGGAGCACTGTTGGCCCCGGAAACTTTCGGGCGCCCAGAAAGTGTCCCCCAAACCGTCCCTTTTTAGACTTTTTGCCTATAAATAGGCAATGGGGTGCTCCATTTTGGGATTTTGGAGTTCTTTTTGGAGCCCCCCTTGGTAGAGCTCTTCTTCACCAAGTCCTCCACCTTTTTAAGCATTGTGAGAATTTTTTGGAGGCCGCGACATCGGCGTTTTCCGCGACGCGGCGCACTTTGACGCTCCTTTGTTTTTGGCTTCTACCGTCGCATTTCAGTGCGCGAGGCCCCCTGAACTGCACCGATGAAATTTTGAGATTTTTGTGGCAGCGCGTTCACGAGAGGTACGCCTTCAATTTTCGTGTTGATCACTTTGCTCCGTTTTGAGTTTTTAGTGGGGTTTTCGAGGCATCTTTTGACCCCCATTTTCTACGGTGATGTTTTGGACAGCGGAGCTTGTTTGATTTTTATCTTGGTGCCCGGTTGTCGGATTTCAGCCGGTGAGGACTCGATCAACATCTACGTTTCGAGAGGAACGTGACCGTATTTTTATCGAAATTTTTGGAGGACTCTTTGAAGGTGATAATTAAGCTTCTTTGGGACTGATTTTCTGCAGGCTTGTGTTCGTGAGGAAGTTGGCTTACCGCGTTGTTCTAATTGTTTCTTGGCCTACAGGTGTCGGAATGAGGTGTATAAATACTCGATTTGGATCTACTCATCGCGAGGATCGCAACCGTAATTTTTCTGAATTTTTTGGAGGACTGCACGCAGGTGAAAACCCCCTTTCTCTTTTCTGGATTGTAAAAACAGCAAACACTGTTTGGTGTGTGTGGGGTATTGATTAGTGTGTTGTGGTTGTGATGTTGGTTGGAGCAGAGGCTTGTGCGACTGAGTACCGAGGGTGCAGTTTTGGCGGATTTTGATAGTGAGTGGCTGCGCACTTCACCGACTTCAGCTTTGCCTGGAAAAGCGATTCAGGTGGGTTGTTTCGTCCCCAGAACCGATGGACGGTTCTCTAATTCTATCTGTTAGAATGCATGTATGTTTAGGGTACAAAATATGTGATTGAGGAGTAAACTTAGTAAGGGCAATTGTATCAAGAATTGCAAGGTTTATATTCATGTTATGTATTATGAGAACTGGCAATAGTGGATATCCATGTTGATGGTTGATGTAAGCTTACCTAAAGGAATGTTACTCTGCGATTGATAGCATGCATGATTTAATGTACAACCAATATGAGTGAGATGTAAACATGGGAATTGGCCTAGATCATGTGGATTGATGCTTACTTGATCATTGTACATGTTTTAGAGGATTTGAGATCTAGCATATTGTAGATGGCTATGTTCATTTTATACTAGATGAGATAGAGATCATGCTCGATTACCCATTGGCATATTTATGCGGGATTGATTTATTATAGTAGCGATTTATTAGCATGCCATGTTAGCACATAGCCTTTCGTGAGGATTGATTATTCGATGGGACAGGATGATATATCTATGTGCGGGTACTACTCTGAGGAGTTATTATGGACCATGGATTATGGACAGGTGTAGTTCATTAGCGATTTTGGCATGTTGTTTATACCTATGTAGAGCTACTATTTGTCATACTCTTACTTCTATCTTTCTTGAGGACAAATGCATGCTTGTATGGACATGTAGATAGGCCATCTTTTACTGTTACACTATCATGTTGGAACTTGACTTAGGAGAAACCATCTTTACTTCTCTTCTCCTTTTTAGTCAGTCTTGTGGTTCATGTTGCTCGGATTCGAGCGGGGGTTTGGGATAGTGTAGCCGGGATCTTGGAGTCAGGGACAGGCTGTGCATGATTGTGGGTTGTGCGTGTTACGGCGACCGCGGACATTGGGCGGTTGACCGGAGGTTACTTGTGCATCAGATTAGGGATCGGGTTTCTTTAGTGGATAAATTTTTCCACTTCGATCAGAGTCGTGATCCAGTCCTGCCATATTATCATACTTGTTATAGAGATACTTTACTCGTGTGGGTCGCTCCCCTCGAGTGCCACTCCGGAGTGTGCGACCGTGCCGGTCAGAAGCCGGTCTGTTACTTATTTTGGGATGCGACCGTGCCGGTCAGGAGCCGGTCTGTATCCCGCGGATGAGTTCTTGAGTTCGACAGCAGAGCAGGCAGTGCCGGGTTCTATACCGGTCCATCTGATTGGGTTTATTTCAGGCAGGTACTTTTATTGTTGCACTCGTGCCTGGGGGCTAAGTGGAGTCTGATAGTTGTGATTAGACCAGTGCTAGTGTTGTTGGGAACCGTTTGGGTTGACGGTGGTCCCGGATCATTGAGAGTACTTCGACCGTTGTGCGAGATGCTTGGGGATCTTATGTCTATCCGTTCTGAGAGAGAGCGTGGATTTCGACTATAACCTGCATGTGCCACTTTTCGATAGCGAATTAGTCCAATTGGACGCCCTACGTTGATACACTAGGGAGGCGCAGGCTTGACTGGACCAGATATGGCAGTCAGCTCGATTGGGTCGATTGAGCACTTCATGTGCGAGTGGTTTCATATCTTTTATCAGTTTTCCTCATTGAGCATTTAGATAGAGCCATAGTAGCTGTTGTGTATCTCCAGCTTTCTTGTTCAGTTTTTACTGCATCGTTATCTTATGCCTCTAGTAGACTTAGTGGGCAGACCGTCGGGCTTGGTGGCGGTACCCACTGAGAACTATGTGTTGGTGTAGTTCTCACACCCATTAGGGGTGATTCCCCCTCCCCCCTTCTTTTCTTTCCCCTCCTTTGTTTTGCAGAGTCTTCTGCGGGAGTTGCTAGTCCTTTTGTTGCTGTTCGGGGCGAGGGAGTCGCGAGCTAGATCCCTATCTGTCTTTGGAGAGTAGTTGTACCCCCTCATTAGAGATCGATAGTACAGTCAGCAGGTTGTTTATTTTCCACTTTAAGAGATTATTGTACTATGAGGATCTGACTTATACTGAGAGTCTGTACACTGATCTATTATTTCGGCTTACCTCCATTTTGAGTTCTAGATTATTGTATTTGAGGATATTGTATGATTATCACTTATGGGAGATAGATATTGTATCTTTATTTCTAGTTGTACAGATGGTTGGATTTTAGTTTTACAACAGTTTTTTTTTTATAGCTCTGATATATGTTTAGTTGTAGTTTTATTCTTGCAGGTTGGACGCTTCGCCTATGCGGGGTTTTCCATATAGGTGGCGGATCTGTTTGCGGGCCCGGGTCGCAGTTTCGACCCCGGGGCGTGGCACTGAGAGATAGCTGGACTTTTGATGTACCCTCTTTACTCAGACTGTAGTACTCTTTTATTTTGAGGTATGGCTTGGGCCAGCTGGATGTATCATTTTGGTGAGATTGGAGTTTATTGTATCTCTACACTTGTATCATATTTCCAGTCTGAAATATTATGTAGTTCTTTTAATTCAGCTATGTACTATGCTCTTTTATTGAACATATTATATATCTGAGTAGGTTACCGACGCTTCGTGTGCATGAAAAATTTTGTGTGCACGACGGATCTGTTGACGAGTCCGGATTCTGGTTTACACCCGGGACGTGACACTTTGAACCCAAGGGGAAAAGAAGTTATTGCGTGGACCAAGTTCACCACCTCATCCGTGGGCCGCCATTTTATTTCTTTTCTTTAAAATTACAATAATGAAGATCTAAATAGCTGATTTTTTGAATTGAAATTGCACGTTGAAAATAAATACTCGAATAAAAAGTTATGACCATTTAAAAAATTTTCATGTCGATTGTAAATATTACCTAACTCGGCAAGATTTCGGTCCAGCTTAGTTGAATCACGGTTTTTCAAAAACTCTAACACTAAAATGGCAGCATCACTATTCCTCTACGACCCCAAAATACGTAAATTTATTTCTAAAAATTGACTATCATCAGTTAATTATTACATTTTTACTATAAGGTTTGCTGTGCACTTGGAAATTTAAAAAAAATATTTTTAGGATTTATAATTTATGGTAAAATGACGTATGAATTCGAAGAAAAATATTATAAATGATTAATAATATTTGATATAGTTGAAAAAATATATATATATAGAAGAAAAATAAGCTTTAACTAGGTCAATTAATAGAAAGGAATATATTTGCAAATCTATACAATTTTAAAGAGATGTATTTGATAACTAAAATATTATATGGATAAATATGCAATTTTATAGGTTAACCCAAAAGAAAAAAAAATAGTGTGAGCAATTAATTATTTAGGCTTAATTATTTGGTAATGAAAAGGACAACACTACTCTTATTATGCTCAATCACATTTGCCTAGGATTGGAGATGAACACATATCAATAATTAAAAAGGGTTCTATGGAAAGCAATTCACATTTTCTTATTTAATTTGTATGTTGGATGATCTTTTCCTTTTTCTTTTTCTTTTTTTCTTTATGATTATATAGAGATACAAAGCAAACAATATTTGAAGTTCTCTTACCTCAATAAACTGAAATTTTTTAATTGTATTTTTTTTTTTTTTTGTTATGGACTTCTAACATTTTTTATGAATAATTGCAGCTTTGTTTTGTTGGATTTTATTAAGCTATGTTCTAAATCGATATTACAATAAAAATTTCAAAAATTTGAGATTTCTGGGTGGTGGTACTCGAACTTAAAATTTAATTATCCCTACTAAAAAATGTATTGTGTACGAGTACTCGTTTTGAAAACTAGTACTGATTTTCTAGAAAATAATCAGTATCGGTATTTCAAACTGAGTATCGCAATGGGTTGAATATATTAAATTTGACTTTAATTTAATCTAATTTTATTTCTAATTAAATATTAAGGATGATTTATAAACACTTTGAAAATAATTCTTAAGAGGAATTAGACAATTAAAAGTGAATTGCAGACTCGGATGGATGATGAAGAGCATTTTCTATTAAAATTAGGGTTTTGAGATTGTAAAACTCTTGTAAACTCTAGTTAAGAGAACTAACTTCTTATACTTTTGTACGATGGATTAATCAAAAAACACTTTGAAATGGTTTTATCTGCGGACGTATGTTGGCATATCGTTGGTCAAACCACGTCAATTCTATGTTCTTATATTTTCTTATTTGTTTTATTATTATGTTATTCTCGTGTTTATTTTTTACGATCGTTATTTTATTATCAATGTGCTAATATACTGTGTGGGTTTGAAATGTGTAAGATCAGCAATCCTACGATCGGTTTCTTTAAATTTTATTTTTGAAAGATGTCGATATATAGGTCATAAGTTATTTTCACACAAAATAAGATTCAAATCCAAAATTATCAAGTTTTAATATAATAAAATAAATAAATTAACTAACTACTTTAAATAACAATGATACAAATGATAGAGATTAGGGACTCCATAGTGTTATATTTATACAACATAATTGAAGCACCAAAAGAACCTTGTGACACAAGAGTGGCTTAATGAATTTCAAATCAACTTTGGAATATTTCTAGTGTCTCTTCAAACATTGAGGGGTTGAGGTCTCCTAGTTCCTCACTATTTTATACAAAAGAATAATTACTCCCAACACATTCTAAATATAAAGAAATTAATTAAAAAGCTCAACATGCATGGTACAAAGAATCTCTCTTAAAATTGTCATCACATTTCTTTTCTATTAACTCTTTTTGTCAACACTTTCCATAATTAGTAGTTATCCTTTTGGACTTGAAAATTAAAAAGTGATTCCCTTGCCAAAAATAACCAAATATGTCTATTTAGATACAAGTTGGTTTCTATAAGATCTTCTAACTAATATTTTTGCCAAAAAGTTCAGAAATTTAATATTCCATATGCGAGTATATTAAATAATAGTATTATAATAAATCAGTTAAAATATATTTTGCTCAATAATAACAAATAATCTATTATTGGATAAATTATTCTGATATCCAAACTGGCTCAAGCCATATTGGTTAATTATCATCAACTAATTAAATAGTACTGTGACATCCTAATAATTTCATATCGGATGGAATTGGATTTGTGATTGAGTATATAAGAAATATGAATATTAGTAAAAATAACTGAATTTAAATATTTTGGATGGTTGTTTGGGCCCAACGAGTTATTATTGCTAGTGGGCCGGGTCGTTATATTTGGTATCAGAGCCAGTCACCCGTCGGAAGTGTGAGACGAGTCTTGGCTAAGTCTGGATCTAGATGACAAGGCTAGCGAGATAAATCTCATGTCGCCTGGTGATCTTGGGTTGCGTGTGTGTTTGGGCTGACGAGGACGTCAGGCTTAGACGACAGAGTCTGTGACACCCCGACACCCCAATAATTCCATATCGGATGGGATTAAATTTGTGATTGGGTATATAAGAGACACTCCGACATCCCAATAATCTCACATCCGATGGAATTGAATTTGTGATTGGATATATAAGAGTTGGATTTGTAATTGGGAGCCAACTACTAGGATGTGGTATGGACGTGATTGTGATTGGATATATAAGAGTTGGATTTGTGATTGGGAGCCAACCACTGGGATGTGGTATGGACGTGATTGGGAGCCAACCACTGGGATGTGGTATGGACCCAACGAGTTATTATTATTAGTGGGTCGGGTCGTTATATTTGGTATCAGAGCAAACCAGCAACCGTCGTTACATTTGGTATCAGAGCCAACCAGCAACCGAAAGTGTGTGACAAGTTTCGGCTGAGTTAGAGTGTGAAAAATAAGGTGACAGACTATATCAAGGTCTCATATTGTCTGGTAATCTTGACTGACGAGGACGTCAGGCGTAAACGGAAAAAGTCTGTGACACCCTGATAAATGCTTAAACTAAAAATGATGGATTTGATAACTAAAATTAACTTAACCCATGCATACTTAGAGAAAAATTCAAAAATTAATTTTTATCGGCCGAGAACAAAAATATTTACAAAATAACTACGACCAGGTACTACAATAAAAAACCTAATGTATCAACCAAATTAGATGGACAAAAAAATAAAAAAAATGGTGAGAATGATTTTAAATATGAGACTGTTTCATTGCGGTAATAACACAAATTTTGCTCTATTTTTTTAGAGTCATCAAATCTGTTAGAAAAATATTTGTACTAAATCTGATTGTGATTAAATTATCTAACAAAATTACGAATAAATTAAAATAATAGAACTTACCGTTAAGCGTTATAAAAAAATCCAAAAATTGTAGAAGAAAGAAACCAAAAAAAGATTGATCCGGAAGCGTGCAAGGCGCTGCCCTAAAGTGTATTTCCGTTCTTCGTGCAGATTAATCGGAGATACCATCCCAAGGTATGACCGGAACTCCCATTCCTACGAGCACCCGCGGAAGAGATTTGACGAAGTTTCTTTCAACATTCGATAGTAAAAGAATATAAAAAAATAAAATTAAAATATAAATCAAATATCTCTAAAGTTTTTCTTTTTATTTCTCTTGCTTGTGTATATGAGTGTGTGTCTGTGTAAACATGTACACAACACTATATATATATATATGTGTAAGGTGAACGTTGCCCAACGTTCACATCACCATAAAAAGAGCAATTAAAACCCACATTGAGTGCAAAAAAGATCCAAAAATTAATTAAAAAATTAATAAGGATTAAATGATAATAAATAAAAATAAACTTAATAAATAAATTATAAATTTAAAATTAAATTAATAATAAAATAATTTATTGGAAATTTTTGAATTTTGAATTTCATTCCAACAATCCCCCACAAATTAAATTCAAAATCTCGAAATAAAATTAAACTCAACAAATTAAAAATAAAATAAGATTATCGGGTGTTTATACTATGTAATAGGTAATGTGTCTTTAAAAGACTTAACATCATTTAGTATAAATAGCTTCTATCAGAAGGAATCGGAGTGAACCATGTCTTGAACTACATTCCTTTGACTCTGACTTCAACTACCACACACACAGTACAGAATTCTCCATCACGAGTCTGTGCGTTAAAAGGCCATGCACAGTACCATAATTTTTCATAAAAAATTTTATGAACAGCTCACATCTCATAGTCGCGGCCTTATACGAATATTCTTATATAGGTACGTGGTCTCTTCCCGGGATGTGTGTAGAATCACATCTCGCGAAAATTATTATCTCGAATTCCATTAAGAGATATAAGCTCAACCTCAACCACTACACAGAGCACAACTCATCATAGGGATGAAATTGAAACTAAGATTCTTCTGAATAAATTATAAAAAGTGCTCTTTGGCCAACCTGACAACTTAGTTTTACCACATTGAACATTCTTTAAGAGATCTCCTATCACAAAGATTGGATTCCCACTGCAGGAAGGCCCTTTATAGGCAAAGTCTCATCCCCCTCGATGACTCTAGGACCTTAGTCCTATTCAGACCTTTCGTTAAGTAGTCTGCAAGATTCTTTAAGATGTGATAAAACTTAAAAAAATAATATTATGAGAAGTTAGCCATCTAATAGATTTTTGTCTCAATTTAATATGTCTACTAGCCTTAAAATTTATTAATTTATTTTTTATAAAAATTAATTACTGTTCGAAAATCGCACTAAATAGATATAGAATTAAACTTAAATTAAGTATATGAAAGTATGCTTTGTGCAGACTTATTAAAAAATTTTATATCTGTAATTTTTACTGTAGCAAACAGTAATATATTTTTGTTAAAAAATACTGTAGCAAAATAATTAAAACAGTAAAAAAAAAGTTTTGATTTTATTTATTTACAGTAGCGAAATAAATATACTGTAGCAATATATATATATGAAAAGGGAAATGATACTTGTACACCCAAAACGGGGTGTATATCACACACCCCACCCATCCAATGGGTGGGGTGTGATGATGGGTCAATCGATGTGACCCGTAAAAGATATCATCACCATTAAAATGGTGGAGGTGTATGATATACACCCCTTCGGGGTGTACATGTAGCATTGCTCATATGAAAAATGCTAGATGTACACCCCAAATGGGGTGTACATCTTACACCCACCCCATCCTAGGGGTGGGTGAATTCCACTCGTCACATCGAGTGACGAGTGGATGAATACCCACCCTAGGATGGGTGGGTGTAGGATGTACACCCCATTTGGGGGTGTACACCTAGCACTTATATATATATATATATATATATATATATATATATGAGCAATGCTACATGTACACCCCGAAGGGGTGTACATCATACATCTCCACCATTTTAATAGTGGCGATATATTTTACGGGTCACATCAAGTGACCCATCATCACACCCCCACCCTTAGATGGGTGGGGGTGTGAGATGTACACCCCTTAAGGGTGTACACATAGCATTTTCCTATATATATATATATATATATATATATATATATATAATTGTGGAGAAAGAAATTTTACTATATCAAAAACAGTATTTATTTATTTATTTATTTTTAAAAATTACAGTATATTTTAAAATTAAAAAATAATTTTAAATTTAACAGATAAACTAAAATTGCAAGAAACTATATGCAATTAAAATTTTAAAATGCTAATTTCAGTATATTAAATTTTGAATGTTAAACATACAAATAAGTTGACAACAAAATTATATGTAATATGCAATATTTTTTTTCAGATTAGCACTCTTTAGATTTTAATTATAATCAAATCATAAATTATGCCTTAGATTGTTAGAAAAATATTCGAACTAAATCTGTTTGTGATTAAATTATCTAATAAAATTGTGAATAAATTAAAATAACCGAACTTGCCGTTAAGCGCTATAAAAAAATTCAGAAATTGTAGAAAAAAAGAAACCAAAATAAAATTGATCCGGAAGCGTGCGAGGCACTGCCCTAAAACATATTTTCGTCCTTCGTGCGGATTAATCGGAGATACCACCCCAAAGTACGACCGGTACTCTCCTTCCTACGAGCACGACCGCGGAAGAGATTTGACGAAGTTTCTTTCAACACCCGATAGTAAAAGAATATAAAAAAATAAAATCGAAATATGAATCAAATATATTTAAAGTTTTTTTTTTATTTCTCTTACTTGTGTATGTATATGAGTGTGTATCTATGTAAACATATACACAACACTATATATATATAGGTGTAAGATGAACGTTGTCCAACGTTCACATCACCATAAAGAGAGCAATTAAAATTCACATTGAGTGCAAAAAACGTCCAAAAATTAAATAAAAAATTAATAAGGAATAAATGATAATAAATAAAAATAAATTTAATAAATAAATTATAAAATTAAAATTAAATTAATAATAAAACAATTTATTGAAAATTTTTGAATTTTAAATTTATTCTAACAAAATCATCTCTCTCTCTCTCTCTCTCTCTCTCTCTCTCTCTCTCTCTCTCTCTCTCTCTCTCTCTCTATATATATATATATATATATATATATATATATATATATATATATATATATATATATATATATATATATATATATATATATATATATATATATATGGAAAATGCTAGATGTACACCCCCAAATGGGGTGTACATCTTACACCCACCCCATCCTAGGGGTGGGTGAATTCCACTCGTCACATCGAGTGACGAGTGGATGAATACCCACCCTAGGATGGGTGGGTGTAGGATGTACACCCCATTTGGGGGTGTACACCTAGCACTACTCTATATATATATATATAAAGTAACTTTATATAAAACAATAATTGAGTATTAAAATAGGATGGAAAAAGGGATTAGATGAAAAAACAAAAAAAACAAAAAAGAAGGTTGGCAAGAGACACTGAACCCAACTTACTATTTATTCCCATCATATATATATATAAAGAGCAATGCTACCTGTACACCCCGAAGGGGTGTACATCATACACCTCCACCATTTTAATGGTGGCGATATTTTTTACGGGTCACATCAAGTGACCCATCATCACACCCCCACCCTTAGATGGGTGGGGTGTATGATGTACACCCCGAAAGGGGTGTACACATAGCATTTTCCATATATAAATCCCTTACCTAATTTGGAATCGTATTAAAAGCCTACACCTATACATATATGCACTCACTTATAAACTCCTATAAATAACCACACACTCATAAACCCTAATCACCACCAAAAGAAATTAATTAATAAGCATCTCTCTCTCCACATAGCAATGTCTCGTGCTGTCATCAACATGTTTCTCTCTCCAAGGTAATTTTATAGTCCTCGGATCATGCATGCATGTAGTTCAAAAACCGTATCGCAAAAAAAATTTAGTAACATACACCATATACGCGCGTAATCACAAGATGAGTTTTGTGGAATTGCAATGTACGTGTGTTATTATCAAAATAGAAAAAAAATATGTACCTAGTATAATAGTTGTCCTATGATACGTTCTACCTACTAATTAGTGCAAAAAATTTAATTAGATTTTAAAAGCGGTAGCTCTAGATCCATTAAAACTTGTTTTTTTCAACATTTATAAAGCTATCAGAAAAAAATTTGTAACCACCGTTAGATTAAAGATGTTTGCTGATAATTTACGCGACCGCTTTTGTTGCTCTTTCATTTTCGGGATGCATGTCTTAAAAACATAGCATACATTCTATTTATATTATTTTAATTTTTAACTTTATTTATGTTTAATCTTAAATAAGTCGGAGCAAAAATATATATTTCTCTACTTTTCAACGCGCAGAAATTACATATATATATATATATATATATATATATATATATATATATATATATATATATATATATATATATATATATATATATATATATATATATATATATATATATATATATATATATATATATAGCAGTGCTATCGGTACATCCCGCTTCGGGGTATACATCATACACCCCGAAGCTGGGTGGCTGCGATTTATGAGAATTAAGCGGGATTTCTAAGGCTTCTATTCTCACCACGCCACTTTTTTTTTTCTCTCTATCTAAAACACTCTCCCCTCCATTCTCTCACTCCCTCTCTTTTTCAATATCGGTACTCTTTTAAATTTAAAT